>JAJOOO010007796.1:0-47282 GCA_029582685.1 Solanum piurae | reverse complement strand
CCCCCCCCCCCCCCCCCCCCCCCCCCCCCCCCCCCCCCCCCCCCCCCCCCCCCCCCCCCCCCCCCCCCCCCCCCCCCCCCCCCCCCCCCCCCCACCCATGCACAATTGTTGGTACAGATCATTGACCTCTAACAAAGAATGGGAGATCGAAGAGGCAGAGCCTTTGCACACACAACAACAATTAATTACGGAAAAGGAGAAGGAGGTGTCTATGTGGGTGAAGCAGAACACGCTGAAACTGGGAAAATTATTGGGGGCTGATTTGGGGGGGGGGGGGGGTGTGTACAGATAAGGGAAGGAATATCCTAACTATTACATGATGCAATTCAAACTAGTATCATGGAATGTAAGGGGTTTAAATAGCAGGGATAAAAGGAGGGTAGTCAACAACATTATGGGGGATTGGAAAGCCGATATTATCTGTCTACAATAAACTAAATTAGAGGGGGTTATTACAGGATTGATAATGCAACTATGGGGGCATAGATGGATTAAAATGGCATGTTTGGAGGCAAGTGGAACTAGAAGAGGGATAATGATGCTATGGGATAATAGAATCTGGAAAGGAGGAATACTAGAGATAGGTGCATACACACTTAACTTGTAAATTTCAAGCACAACTGTAGGACTTCACCTGCCATATAAAAATGGGTGTATGCTCCTAATTGCTATGTGGAAAGAAGACTAGTATGGGAGGAAAATGGCTCTATCAGAAGATTAATAGAAGGTCCCTAAGCAGTCTTTGGAGACTTCAACGTGGCCAGATATGTCTCAGGGAAAAGGAACTATGTCAGAAGAACAAAGGGCATGAGGAAGTTTTCTGATTTGATTGAAGATATGAATCTAATTGACCTCCATTTTGGGAAATGCTAATTTCACTTTGTTTAAAGGGGATAAGGGGGAGATAGCCTTGAGAATTGACAGGATTTTGGTGTCTCAAGAATGGGATGACTCTTTCAGCAATCTGAAACAAATTGCAATCCAAAGAATAATGTCAGACCGTTCTCCAATTTTTTCATTTTTTACAGGGAAAAGGGACAAATATACCCCCGAACTATCATAAATGGTATGTCAATACCCTTAGTTATACTTTAAGGATGTATATGCCCTTACCGTCATTCTTTTGGGTTGTATATATCCTTGAAACTAACGAACGGACACGTGGCATCATCTAAATGATTTACCCGATTTAATTTATCTTTTTACCCAAAAATTAAAAATCCACCCGACCCACAACCAAAATGGGTGGTGCCAAAATCCACTCTTCATTTTCATCAAAAACCATCCCTTTATTCTTCTCAACCCACCATAACCATGGAATCAAGAACTCATTTTTCAAGGAAGAAGATGTCTTGTTCACAAAAACTACTCTTTTCTTCACTTTCACTTCAAACATTGTACCTTCCATATTCCATTCAGCTTCAATATGAAACATCCCCTGCAAGTTATGTCAATCGTGTGTCTTTCGAGACAGAGATCTAGGGCAGTTTGGCTTAGACAGGGGGACATGAATACCAATTTCTTCCACAAGGTAGCAAATTCACACAGAAGAGTCAACACTATTGATAAAATCAAAGTCAGGGAAGAGTTACTAACTGAACTTGCTGAAATTCAAAGAGAGATCACTGAGTACTATGAGAATCTATACTCTGAAACTGAGGATTGGAGGCCAGAGTTGGAAATGAGGGAGTGTCCTATGATTGATGAAGATGACAACAACCAACTGATGGCCCCTTTAGAAGCTCAGGAAATTCTAGAATGCATCAAAGCATGTGCGGGGGACAAAGCCCCTGGCCCGGATGGCTTTTCAATGGCTTTTTTTAGACAGTGTTGGGATATCATCAAAACAAAATTCGTTGCAGCAGTTCAAAACTTCTATGTGGAAGGAGTGTTTGAGAAGAGTATAAATGCTACTTTTGTGACTTTGATACCTAAGAAGATAGGGGCAGAAGAACTTAATGAATTTAGACCAATAAGTTTAGTGGGGGGAGTTTACAACATAATTGCAAAACTTTTGGCTGAAAGACTAAAGAAGGTGATGCATAAGCTTGTGAAAAAGCAACAAATGGCCTTTATCAAGAGCAGGCAGATCATGGATGCAGTGTTGATAGCCAATGAATGTGTTGATTCTCGGAAAAAGGATAAACAACCAGGGATCCTATGCAAGCTGGATATCCAGAAGGCATATGATCACCTGAATTGGAACTTTTTGATAAAGATGATGCAAAGGATGGGTTTTGGTCAAAGATGGTTAAAGTGGATCAGACATTGCATAAGCTCAGTGAAATTATATATTCTTATCAACAGAAACCCATGTGGGTTTTTCCCATCAAACAGGGGTTTGAGACAAGGGGACCCTCTATCTCCTTTTCTTTTTATCTTGGCTATGGAGGGGTTGAGCAACCTATTCCAGACTGCAAGAGCAAATGGTTGGATCAGAGGTTTCAAAGTGGGGGAGAATACAAGAAACAATCTAGAGATCACTCATCTACAGTATGCAGATGACACTTTAGTATTTTGTGGAGCTGTAAAGGAGCACATGCTAATTTTGAGAGTCATTTTAAATATTTTTGAGGCTGTGTCAGGTTTGCACATAAACTGGAACAAGAGTTTCATTTATCCAGTAAACACAGTACCAAATATTGAGGACTTAGCTTACAAGCTCGGAGGGAAAGTAGGTGAACTACCAACAACCTACTTGGGAATGCCTTTGGGGGCTAAGAGCAAATCAAGTGGAATATGGAGTGGTGTAATTGAAAAGTGTGAAAGGAAGCTCGTGAACTGGAAGTGTCAATATCTATCCTCAGGTGGCAGACTAACTCTAGTTAATAGTGTCCTGGATGCCTTGCCATCATACATGATGTCAATATTCCCTATACCAGCCAAAGTAACCAAGAGGTTAGATGCAATTAGGAGGAACTTTCTATGGAAAGGCAGTGAAGATAAGAAGAAGTATCATTTGGTCAAATGGGAGGAGTTGCTAGTTAGCAAGAGAGGGGGTGGACTCAATATCAGAGATCTAATGTACGCAGAATAAGAGCTTGATGATAAAATGGTTGTGGAAATTTGCCTCACCAGAAGTATCTCTATGGAAGGAAGTAATAACAGCAAAATATGGCATGGAGGACAAGTGGATGACAGAGGGGGTGACCAGCCCTTATGATTGTAGTGTATGGAGATCAATCAGGAACTTATGGCTACTGGTCAAAGATAGAACAAAATGTAAGGTTGGTAATGGAGAAAAAGTGGCCTTCTGGAATGACATCTGGTGCGGACAGGAGACACTCAAACAAGCATTCCCTGAGCTACATGGTCTAAGTCAAGCACAGGAAGCATCAGTGGCAGACTTATGGACAGGACAAGGGTGGAATTTACATCTGAGAAGAAACTTAAATGACTGGGAAATAACATCCATAGCAAGATTTCATGACACAATGGCTAGGGCTACCAATCTAACAGAAGAACAAGATAGACTGATATGGAAAGGGGAGAGAAAGGGAGAGTTCACTGTAAGATCTGCATATCGAGAATTGAGACCTATTGAAGAGCAGCAAGCAGGATGCTTGGAGGATGATCTGGAGAACAAAAATCCCATACAAGGTGAATTATTTCACATGGCTTTTGGCAAAGGAGGAAGTCTTGACACACGAAAACTTGAACAAGAGGAAACACAACCTTTGCTCTAGATGTTATTTATGCGAAGAACAGGTGGAGACAGTCAACCATCTCTTTTTACACAGCAAATGGACAGATCAATTATGGCAGACGTTCATTCACAAGAGGAAGATCAAGTGGACAAAACCAAGGAGAATCACAAAAGTTCAAAATGCTGGAATAGTGATGGAAATGTAGGAAAAAAGGCGGAGATGGAGGATTGTCCCAGCATGCATTTGGTGGACAATTTGGAATGAAAGGAATCAAAGATGTTTTGAAGGAAAGAACAACAATATTTAGAAGATACAGATAAACTACCTAGGTCTTTATTATTTTTGGTGTAAGCAAGTAGTAATAGGAAATTCTGAAGATGTTTCTAATGTTATTGACTGGCTGTAACTAGAAGATCTTAGGGTTGTTGTAAGTATAAATTTTTGGAGGGGAACTACACTTGATGTAGTATACCTGTGATTATATATAGAAGTAAATGTTACCTTTCTAAAAAAAAACATCAATTTTCAAAAAAAAATTAAAAAAAGATAAACTATCAACTTTTAAAATTGAAAAGATGGTAAACAATAGTAAAATTGAACAAAACATCTACATTTACACATAAAAATTGCAATTGCAAGTTGTAATTTTAATATGTATGCAATTTTATAAATTGTTCAAAATACAAATAATTAGAGAACCACACAAATATATATATATATATCAACAAATTATACATTCAATTAAGATCACAACCGTCATGTGGTGATATATTTTCCCTTTTAATTAGTTAATGTTAAACAACTCACATTTCAAATATTGTATTAATTTGTATTGGATTTATTTAGCAACAAACAACTCTCTCTAAACAATTTGTAAGCTAATTTATTTAAATAAATTTACTAGTACAAATATAAAACATAAAATGAAGAAAATAAACAAAATAATTAAAATGATTTGAGGGATATTTTTTGTCTTTATATAGACTTATCCCATGGTATTATATCCCATGAATTATTAATACCTCCAAATGGAAGCTATTAGTAATACATCCTATAATACCATGTAGGAGGTATAACTAAACCATGGATTAGTTATACATAGGCTCAAATTCCTACCAAACATAGTACTAAATAATACCATACATAATACATGGACTATTTGTTTTAATGCGGCCTATCAAAAGACCCCTAAGTGTTGTGGCACGAAGCAGTGCAAAAGCAGAGTACGGATCTATGGCTCATGGAATCTGTGAGATGATTTGGCTTAAGAAAATGGAGGAACTAAGAAGACCTATGACTCCACTGATGAAGCTATATTGCGCCAATAAAGCTGCCATAAGCATTGCCCACAATCCAGTTCAATACGATAGAACAAAATATATTGAAGTGGATAGATATTTCATCAAGGAGAAGCTCGAAGAAGGAAGCCTGGGCTTTCCATTTGTGCTGACTGATCAGCAAACAGCCGATGTTTTTATTGTGTGGTTGTTTGAACCGAGATTTGAAGTCTTGTAGGTAAGTTAGACATGTTAGATATCTACATGCTAACTTGAGGGGGAGTATTGAGTTGTATTATCTGATTATGATCACATGGAATCAAATCAGATCAGATCAGATAAGTTGAAAAGTTTCAAATCTTTTAGGGATTACTTTAGATTAGAATTATCCCTTAGTTCTGGACTACCTAGAATCGAAGATTATTTCATTTTTTATTGATTTGTTTTCTCCTATAATTTGTATACTCTTCGAATGAATAGAATGTACTATTCTGATGCCAAAACAACTATTTCAAATGTACAAATCAATTTTTAATACCCTCAAACACTCTCCTATTTCTCTGCCTCCATCCCATTCCCTTTGTTTGGCCTCTGCATCTCCTTGATATCTTCTTATCAAATACTCCCTCCATATCAAAATAAGTGGTGTTTTTACTTTTCACTATGATTCAAAATAGTGGTGTCTCACAATATCAAGATGGCATTGATTTTTGTCTTCCAATTTTATCGTTACTTAAATAAATGCAATTTTACATTACCAAGAAACCAGTAAAGAGATACTCTTTTTCAATACAATTGATTAAGAGTAAATTAGTAAAAACACTTCTTACAGTCTAGGAGTGAGTAATTTTCTTAAGGGTGTGCCTGAACTAAAAACACCAGCTATTACGAAACAGAGGGAGTAATGCCTCTAGTTTACTGTTCAAGAGAAATAAGAATGTTCAAGAAATGAAGCATGACATAATTACTCTAACTATGACCTTAGAATGATATACTTGGTAATTAGTAGGAGTTCAAACATAACAAGCATACCACTGCCAAAATGACAATTTCAATTCGTAATTAGTCACACCTGAAGCACTGATTTCAGGATTAAGCCGCAGTCATTTAATGTACAATCCATCAAGTAAATCACTGGAAACTTCAGGATCGCATTTCTCACCTCATCTGCCACAAATTTAACCACTCAACAATAAAACAAAGGATACTTAAGTAAAGCAAACCCAAGCATGTTGCCACAATAATTAATCAACATTGCTTTTTACCGCAACCAAGATTTCGGCAAAGATGTGCACAATAACACTGAAAGGATGAGATATAGCCAAGCTTTTGCACTAACTTGATTAGTTTGTAATGCAGGATACCACCTGAACAAACTAAAATTGGTTTGTTCCGATTTTATGTTTATTATTTTCTTTCATATGGCCTAAGAGCGAGGATAGACATGGATACAAATAGCTTCTCAACTTTAAAGAAGTATGTATCACACTTGTTTAGTAACTTCTAGTAGAAAATAGGTCTTTTCTACGATGAGACGAAATCATGCGGATTTTATATTTTAAATGATATGATAATTTAAAACTTTTTTTTTTTGATAAAAGTGTTTAGAACTTTAACATTATACATGCTTACAATCATAATCTTAGACCTAGTTTTATATAAAAATAGAGCATCTTATAAAAAATTAGATTATAAGTTGGCTGGAAACCCAAAGAAGAGCAGATATGGGCTGAACTTCTTACCTCCATTCAACGACGGTTTCTGAGTCTTAAACCTATTCCTCAGGGTTCTATTATACCCCTTGATTGCACGGTATACTTCACGAACAACCAGTTCCATCCTCTGGCAAAAACCACACCACCTATTGCTGAAAAGAACTAAAATATCCCTATCTCGAGAACTACCAGAATTTTTGGAATCAGACTGATTATAAAGGACCAGCTCATTGAACATATGCCCCGTCACTCGAGGGATAGAATCAGCCTCATGAAAATCCAGATTAACAAATGGTGGAATTGGAGCCTCCCTAATGGTTGGACCTACATGCTCAGACTGTTTATATGGGTTAAGACTTCCATTGAGAAAGCTATCAAGAAATTCAGATAGCAAAGTGCAGCTGAAATCTTCTTGCTCACTTAAAACATAGTGTTGCGGTGAAGCGGGATCAATAAGTACCACAGATGGTATTTTTGAACCTGATGTCAGAGCTATAAGACGTCTATAGTGACCATCGAGATAATAGAAGGAACCTCTGAAGTTTTTATTTTCTTTCTCCTCATTCAGCTCCTTGATTGTTTCATCTACAGTAGGGCTATTAGCAACCTTCTTCATATCATCATAACCAAATTTTACAGATATTTGTGAACTTTCATATTCAAGGAAATTCTTCTCGTCATGTTGCTGAGGCAATTCAGTATTAATAGGGTTTGATTGTTTGATGTGCTTCTCGTCCTCAACATGCAGCATCTGATCCGTACCTGAATCAGTAGGTTCTTCTGGAATACCTTCTAAAGGACAATGTTGATCTGACTGAACTTCTGTGAGCACCAATATAGTCTCAGAATACTTTGGGCAAACATGAGAAGACTTGACTTCATTTGATTCAGATTGTTCATTGTATTGCTTCCCCAAAATGGTATCTCCAAGCAACATTATTTTTCTATCTGGATCAATAATACCTTCAGAAACACCTTCCACAAGGATCTCTGAAACCTTGTTTGACTGAAATTCTGTTTGACCTGGTAAAGCTTCAGCAGTTTTGATGTCAAAATCTTCAGATAAAAGTTGAAATCCTGCTTCTTCCGCAAGCGAGCTCAATTTCACTTCCTTCTTTTGCTGAAATGCATATGTCAAGATTTCATGCAATGTACTGCCTTCTAAACCTGAAACCAGATCTTTTAGGATGAATTGTTTCCCCTGATTCACTACAACAACTGACATCTTGTCTTTGATATTTATCTTTTGAGATACTGTCAACAGCCCCACTTTAGGGTGTCTGGAGGTACTACTTGATGCTTGAAAAGCCTTAAGAGATGTCTTTTGTGATCTGAATGCTTTTGGTTCACTCATTTCATTTGACATCTGAACTTTCAGGGCAAACTCTCTAAAAGAATCAAGAGCCTTCCTGCTTTTTTCTCTAATCTTCAACGAGTCAGATGATCTATCAATAAAAAGAACAACAGATGGCTTATTTGCTGGAAGAGCATTCTCAAGATCATCATCATCCTCCAGCTGCATAGTAGGATATCAATGAATCAATATAGAATGATAGATAAATGAACTGACAGAGTAACCACATCAGCACAAAGAAAATTATCTGATCATCTATACATATAAAAAAACTGATGCCAAGCATCATCTGCTTGGACCCTGACTTAAGTAGTTTCTCCTTACATTAATTTGTTAGCTGTGATGATTGACTAGAATTCAACAGGTCATTAATACCCATAGTTCTATCCAAAAGAAAGTTAATATCCATAGTTCTATAGTTTCTAGTTTTTCGTTTGGCTTCCCTCAATCTTCCTTTCCAACTATAGCCTTGCTAGTCAAAACTTCATCTCTCTGCAACACTGTCCTCCGTTCTTTCCCAGAATTGTCTCCTCCTCCTTTTTCTTTTTCTTTTTTTGAGAAGGTAACACGTATATTATAAAAACAAGGAACTACACCAAAGGTGTATTCCAGTAATTATGACAATAGCAGTCAATAAAGCAAAACCTACCACCTATCTACTCATAAGTAATTTAAAACTCAAGGAGTGTCCTCAGCTTCCAAAGGATATTCATTTTTACACCTAAAGTAGAAAAGCCCTAGACAGTTCATCTTTAAGATCTGAAAAGTACAACTCTTATCCTCAAAACACCTCTGATTCCTCTCCCTCCAAATAGTCCACCATATGCAATCTGGGACGATCTTCATCTATTAGATAAATAATTTGTTTCCTTCTCCTATTAGGTAAATAATTAGTTGATTATGGGAAGATCTCTACATACAAGCAATATATCAAAAAGTAAGCAATCTACAACATAATATGATTTTCAACGAATGACACTCAATCTTCTGTACAAACCGAGTGCTACTGTACATTGACGTTCTCTATTCCGTCAAAGTTCTCCTATTTCTTTCCTTCCACAAGATCCACATGAGTGCCAATGGTGCAAGATCCCACAGTCTTCGACTACTCTTCCTTCTTCGAAATTCTAACTAGAGAGTGCCTCCTTCACTGAGCATGGCATTTCCCATTGCAACCCGAACCATCTCAAATCTCACATCACAAACAAGTTGCTACCTGACAATGTAGGAGGAGGGTGGTCCAAATATTCACCAAAACATCTGCACACAAAGCACCAGCTTAACATGTGTAGTCCTCCTTTTTGTCAAATTCTCAGCTATCAAGATTGCTCCTTTGCTCTAGTCAAGTGAAAAATCTCTGGGATCCAAACCGATAAGTCAGGGAAAGTCATTTCTTCCCTCACCAAGAGCTTATGATAATATGATTGTACTAATAATGATCCATATCTTCCCATCCCATAATCCTCTCCTCCCATCAATTTTCATCTTATGGTCTTTGGAGTTGTTTCAAGTATTGGAACACCAACTTGTGATTATAATTTATATCTAACTGATTTGCTCTTCTTTTTTCTTATGAATCCCCAAGTGGAGAAGCTTAAACACCAAGACAACATATTCCAAGCTGCTTGTGTCCTGAAAATTAAGGCATGTTGATTACACAAAATGAAACACTCTATCTTCTAACTCAAGGTTCTATCCAATTTATTAGCCGAGCGTTTTTTGATGTTTGGGACTACTTTAGCCACATTTTTTCAGTCTTCTCCTTGATACAGAGTGATAAAGGATGTACTTATAAGACAACTCACACGTCCACAACTTAGCCTTCTCTTAAACTGTTGAAGCTTTTCTAACAAAACTAACAAAAAGGTAGCATACAGCCCCCTGTACTTTCAAGAATAAGTGTTTTACATGTGCAAATATTACATAGACATAATTGGGCCCCAACAGAGTTGTCTCCATGCCCGCCTACAACAGTACTAAATAATAAGTATATGATTGGAAAGTAGATTTTTTAGCTGTTCAGGAAATGAATGAAGAAGCACTTTTTTCTTACATTACATATATATGTGTATTTTTTTCTTCTTTGCACCTTTTTTAACTAAAGTCCGGTTCTTTGCGGTTAAAGCCCAATAGATTTGGAGCACTTTTTAATGTTTTTCACTTTAACAACACTTTTTTCAAACCCCACATCCTCTACCCAGAGGCGGATCCAGGATTCGGAGGTTGGGGGTGCCATATCATCTAAATGGTAAACGGGTCGGTTCCTTCATTTTATGTTATGATTCGGGTTATTTAGTTTTTTCGATTTTTGTAAATACATTGACCAAATATACATATTTAGTAATGTTTTTTTGATATTTTTTTAGGAATAAGATACTTATCCTCTATAACTTTGAGAAAACAAGAGATTTTTCACCTTAAAAATTCAAATTTGTATACATCATCTAATACCATATAGTTGAGAAACAATAAAAATTATAGCTTCAATCTAGTTATCTCCACTTAGTGTGACGTTAAAGATTGAAAAAACCTTTAAATTCCAAATCTTTAACCTAATAATATCCATCATTTTAAAAACTTTTTCGAAAAAAAATATTCATTTTAAATATATTTTTATTAATATTCTATGTGACGTTCAAAATTTAATATTAATCTGTAATTAATATAGAAAATCACGCAACACTCGTATCAATTAAAGATATATAAATAAGCAAGGAGTAGCAAATAAAGGAACTAATCGAAGGGGCGAGAAATTAAAACAAAGACAAAAAAATTGGCGAGAAACTAAAGCAATGACAAAAAAAAGAGAGGAAAAAAAGAGGAAGAGCCTGAAAAAGCCATTCGCACAAACAAATAATAAAAAAAATTAGTGCTGTTAACGAGATTCAACCCCCCGACGCTAACATTGATAGCTACATCCTTTGCCAGTTGCACCATTGAACATATTATCACTGGGTGGCAGATCTAATATATATTCAATTTGTTATACTTATATACATATAAATACAAAGTTTTAACCGAGGCCACTGGGTGCCGTGGCACCCCCACCCATAAGGGTAGATCTGCCCCTGCCTCTACCCACCTCCCCAAGCGATTCTCTAGGAAATTCCAAGTCACCCACATTCGTAGTAGTTCAAGTCACATACTCCCATAATCCACTTTCTCTTCACAAAATTCCCTTCGAGCTGGCACAAAAGCAAGAAATCGGCTTTTATGTTATCAATATCTCTACGTGTGATTCGGTGAGACCTAAAATTTCTCCATATTCTTTTCTTTCTAGAAACTAGGATAAAAAGATTTGATTGATTATATATATTTTAATTTTTCTTCAGCATTTGAGTTGATGAACTAAACCAGATTAATGGAAATTCCGTAACTATTCCAAAAATGGAAAGTTCGACAAAACTGCTATTTATTTTTTTGGACATCGGAAGCAGTTACTAATTCATGATCTAGCATGTACATAAGAAAGGAAATTTTTATTTGACTTTTCTAAATGAGAACTGTTGAAGATATAACTAACTAAATAAGAGTGTGTCCTCTGTAGCCACTTAAACTTTTAGAGAAAATGGTAGAGATCCTGCAATCAAATCTGATTGCCAACTTTCATTGATAGAATTTTAATGTGCTTGGTTCAACAAAACAATTAGGCCTGCACATGTGAGGACATGTTATAGATATATTTAAGTAAATAAAAGTATATCCTCTAAAACAACTTAAGCTTTTAAATGAGATGGTCACACATTTCCACAAAAAAACACATTAATTGATTAAAAAGAGATTTCCCAAACATAGGAAGTAGACGAATCAATCTCACTAAAGTACGAGTAAAAGGCTACCAATGTAGCTGGGCGTTGTGTAAGATTTGAAGATAAAGGACAAAAGTAGAGAGGAAATTTTTATGCCCAATTTCGGAGAAAAAAAATACTTCCCCAATTAAAAGAAAAAAAATCAAATGAGATCTTGAAGATTTAATAGTTTGCCAGGAAACCTCTACATAAAGGATGTACAAGTATGGTAGAGAATCCACATGGGAAAAGCGAACAATTAACTAGACTATCATGAGTAATACCCCCACTAAAGGAAAATTTAAATGTGTAACTAGGAAAATCTAGAGAGTGCGATTTTATAAAAAGTAATCAAGAATCCAAAGCACAAGTTTCTAATCATTTACGCAAAGCCAAATGATCCATTAAATTGCTGGATCAACATAAGGACAAAGGAAGCAACAAAAACTTGCCTCTGCAACTGGCCAAGCTTGAATCTTGGCAAAAGCTTTGAGATCATCACCTTCTTTGAGAACCTTCAAACAACTGGGGCATCCAGCAAAATGCAATGTCACCAACCATGATCCAGAATCCTTAACGTTCAATGATGAAAGCAACGCTCTATCAGGAACCACACCAAATTTTAACCTTTCAGGAAGAAGAAATAAGTCTCTCGAAACTGTCAAAAACTTCGATAAGAATGATTCAAAACGTTGGAATTCATCAATTTTACAGGAATCCCCACTATTAAAACTTGTATTATCAGCCCCAAGGAAAGCACTACGGTTTGCTGAGGTAAACTCACTAAGCCAAGGCATGTCACTACACAGATTGTCAACACCACAATCCATCTTCGCATTTTCCATCCCCTATTATTAGAAACAAAAAAGGCAAAGTCATTAAGTAATATGTATTTCACCAAGTCAAACAACAGTTTTGTAGTCATAAGCAATAAGAAGCTACCATCTGCCACCTGATTTTCAGTCTCTTTAGCTGCAATTGTTCCATTAAACTGTTCGTGAAATCCTGTTTCAGAATAAGAGAGTTATGTTATTGATGCATTCATCAGGAAACAATATTACAGATACGAGAATTAATACGACAGATAATGATTAATATTTTCTGAATTATTTTGTTAGTCGAATAGAACTTCCCCCAGTGGATTAGGATTCATATTATTTCAGTTTTATAGGACTTTTGTTATTTCTAATCTATGAGGACTCTTGCTACTGTAGACCTCCATTTAAGAGAGTTGACGTTACTAATTGTGAGAAATATAGGAGAAGAATATTATTGAATTGTTGTCGTGTCTACATTATTACATTGAGATCATATTTATAGACACTAGAATACAATCATTTACCAAGTAGGATACTATTTACTATTCCTATTCCTATTTGTATTCCTATTCCTATTCTAAATAGGATTGTATAAACCTATTCCTATTCTAATACGATTGTGTAAACCTATTCCTATTCTAATAGGATTGTGTATACCTATTCATGTTCTAATAAGATTGTATAAACCTATTCATGTTCTAACACTCCCCCTCATGCTAGTGCATACAATTCATGTACCTAACTTGTTACATATGTAATTAACACAAGGACCAATGAGGGGCTTAGTGAGATATCTGCAAGTTGATCAGTCGACTTCACAAAATTGACCGTCAATCTCAATGTGTTTGTCTTCTTATTAAATACTGGATTTGATGCATAATGTCAATCAATCTCAATGTGCTTAATCTTCTCATGAAATACTGAATGTGATGCATAATGTCAGTCAATCTCAATGTGCTTAATCTTCTCATGAAATACTGAATTTGATGCATAATGTCGATAAAACACAGAGTGATAAAATTACAGTGTTGGAACTTCCCAAACCAAGCTTGCAAAGACTATTTCAGACCATAGAGTAACTTACGTAATCAACATACAAGGCTACTAAACTCCCCCCGAGCAACAAAATTAGGTGGTTGCTCCATATAGACTTCCTCACAATGCAGCGGTCGTTGTAAGTGCTCAAAATCTAGTATAAAGTATTGGATCATGTTGGAATCAATAGATGAGTCGATATTAAAAAAGGCACTGAAAAAATGGCCAGAACATGCTCATATGCCAGAGTATTAGATTTGATGGCTAAAAGTGGTCACAATCTAAGAAATAAAATTATATGGGTGGGATCGGAATGATGTCACGACCCAACTAGAAAATAGAAATTATATAGATAGTTCAAATTGATGGAACGACCCCATTGAAAAAGAGAAATAATATAAGTAGGGTCAGAATGATGGCATGACCCTACTGAAAAAGAAAAATAATACGGGTAGGGTTGGAATGATGGCACAACCCTACGCAAATCAGATTTGAGGAGTCACCGGAAAGATGAATGGAACTATGCAAATCAAATCTGAGGAGTCACTGAAAAGACACATGATGCTATGCAACTCAGATATGAGAAAACAGTTCGGAAAAATCCACGGTACTACACACCCTTCGGGGTGGCTAGTGGTTTGGGCTTGGGACTTCCATGTTGGAGGTCTCAAGTTCGAAACCCCTTGCCAGCGAAAGCAAGGGGTTTGCCTTCTGGGTCGAGCTCGTCGCGCCGAGCTTTCCTAGTGCGGGTTACCTCTCCTATGTGGTTTGCAAGTTATTGCATAGGAGCGGGGGTTTTACCCTGTGCGCACCCAAAGGGTAGCGGCTGCGGGTTTCCCTTGTCAAAAAAAATAAAAAAAATCCATGGTACTACACAAATTAAATATGAAAAGTAGTCCGGAGAGATGCACGGTGCTACGCAAATCAGATATGCAAAAAAAAGATAGTCACCGGAAGGATGGCACGATGCTACACAAATTATATATGAAGAAGTAGTCACTGGAATGATGGCAAAGTGCTACACAAATTAAATATGAAAAAGTAGTCACCAGAAAGATGGCACGGTGCTACAAGAATTAGACATAAGAAGCTTCATGATGTGTTTATGGTCCTTTTGCGGTCTTGAAGCACATCGAATCTGTTGCTTATCAGCTGGGCCTACCTGCAGGTTGCAAGAAGCTTCATGATGTGTTTCATGAGTCACTTTTTAATCCATTCAAGTGGTGAGCTACCTGCAACTCCTACTACTCTTCCACCAGTTCAAGAAGGACATGTTGTTCCCACCCCTTGCTTTGTGCTTCGATCGCGTCTTAATCATGGTAATTGGGAAATTCTGTTTCAGCAGTATGTCCTATCTGCTGAGGACTCTAGTTGGAAGACAGCGCATCATTTCAAATCTGGCTTTCCAGACTTCAAGCTTGAGGACAAGCTTTTTCTCCAGGAAGGGAGCAATGTTATTGATGTGTTTGCCAGGAAACAATATTACAGGAATTAATAGGTTAGATGATAATTAATATTTTCTAAATTATTTTGTTGGTCAAATAGAACTTCCCTGAGAGGATTAGGATTCTTATTATTTCAGTTTTATAGGACTTATGTTATTTCTAAGGACTCTTGCTACCGTAAACCTCTATTTAAGAGGGTTGATGTTATTAGTAAACAAGATGGATTTTATCAAGTTACGGAGATACGGAACTTTCTCAAACAAGTTCCCAGTTCTGCAATTCCCATTAAATCTTCTCCAAGAAAACATTGAAGGCACCAATACTTGAAGTTCCTTAATTTCTGGACTGAACATCCAAACTTCTTACATACTGTTCATAATAGCTGGGATGTCCATATACACGGTAACCCTCTGTACATTCTCCAACAAAAGATCAAAAACACTACCGAAACTCTTAGTTCTCAGTCCAGAAACACTTTTGGAGATATTTATGAAGAGCCTTAAAGATTGGAGACCTTGATCAGGGATCTGGAGGGTACTTGCCTCCCTAATAATACTCCTGAGAGTAGGTGTGAATTCTCCAAATGAAAAGCTGAATTCATAAGATATCTCAAAATTCAAGATTCTATCTTGAGCCAGAAAGCTAGAGTTAAGTGGTTCAATGAGGGGGAGGCCAGCACTGCTTATTTCCATGCCACTATCAAAGACAAAAGAAGGAGATTGACTATTAGAAGGATCCAAGACGAGAATAATAATTGGTTGGAAGGAAATGAAGCTATTGCTGAAGGGGTCGTACACTTCTATCAGAACTTGTTTACTCATGAACCTAGCACCAATGACTACAGTGCTCTTAGTTGTACAGAGAGTTGTATCTCTGATGATGATAACAATATGATCAATGCCATTCTTCATTACAAGAAGTTACTGACACAGTTTTTTCAACTGATACCAATAGCTCACCAGGGCTAGATGGGCTAAGTGGGATGTTCTACCATAAATGTTGGAATATTATCTCCAATGATGTTCATAATGCAGTTAAAGCCTTTTTTAGAGGAGCTTCACCAAAATTTACACTCACTGCATTGTCATGATGCCCAAAATAGACCACCCTCAAAGCTTTTCAGACCTCAGACCCATTAGCCTCTATGTTTCTTCTAAAATCATCTCCAAAATCCTTAACTCCAAACTTTCCAGTATCCTTCCTAAAATCATCTCCAGAAACCAAAGTGGTTTCATAAAGGGGAGGGTTCATCTCTGAAAATATTCTTCTAGCTCAGGAGATCATTAGTGATATCAACAAACCCAGCAGAGGAGGCAATGTAGTCATAAAACTTGATATGACTGAAGCTTATGACAGTGTTTCTTGGAGTTTTCTAGGGAAGATTCTAAAGAAATTAGGCTTTAATGACCAGTGGGTCAATCTCATCTACAACTGTATTTCCCATAACTGGTACTCTGTACTTGTTAAAGAAGACATGGGTTTTTTCAATCTGAAAAGGGTCTTAGCCAGGGAGATCCTCTTTCCCACTCTCTCTTCATTCTTAGTGCTGAAATTTTATCTCTAATGATGAACAATCCTCATAATACCGTTGGTTATAATAGTTTCTATATGAAAGCTAATTGTCATAAAGTTTCTTTTGCAGATGATAACATTCTCTTCTGCAATGGGAACAAGAGAGATCCATGAGAATGGTCCTGAATACTTTGGCTACTTACGAAAAGATCTCAGGACAACTCATCAATTAAAACAAGAGTTGTTTTTCGATGAGTACCAAGACCAAATTAGTCACAATCAACAAGATGAAAAGAATCACGGGAATGAGATATCAACAATTCCCCATCAAGTATTTGGGGTGTCCTTTGACCACTGGTAGGAAGAAAATAGAGTTATATTCTGATATAGTGAACAAAGTGGTAGGAAGACTTAGAGGTTGGCATACCAAGGGCTATCCTTATTAGACATGTTTTGCTTGCTCTTCCAATTCATTTGCTTGCTACTATTAATCCTCCAAAGGGCACTTTGGAGCTCATTGAGAAATTGGTGGCTAGATTATTTTGGTCAGGTCAAGATAATGGTAATAAAAATCACTGGGCAGCATGGAAGAGCCTTTGCTACCCCTACACAGCGAAAGAGGTGCCAACTTCAGAAGCCTAACTGATACTTGAAAAGTGTTTAGAGCAAAACAATGGTGGACCATGAGAACGACTAATTCTTTATGGAGCCCATTCATGTTAGCTAAATATTGTGATAGAGTACACCCTATTACTACAAGCTGGAACAAAGGGAACTCCCACATTTGGAAAGATATATGTGACATCAAAGAGGAAATGGAGCGCTATGTAGTCTGGAATATTGGTAAAGGAGAAGTCCCTTTTTGGTTTGATATTTGGTGCTCTCTTGGACCCATCTACAAAACATTCAAGACTAAAGAACGATTGAATGATATTAAGTTGAATGAGGTCCTGATTCATAATTTTTGGAACTGGAATTATCTCAATACTCAGCGCCCCGAGAACATCAAAATTGTGCTCAACTCCATAGAGATCAAGATTGATAGCAATATCAATGACAAAGCCATTTGGGGCCAATCTAACACAGGTAAATTTAGCATTGGCTCTACTTGGAGGTCTATCAGGCAGAAAAGAGATCCAAATCCAATCTATTGCAACATATGGCAAAAAGATATTCCTTTTAAGATGTCCTTCCTTTTATGGAGAGCCATCAGCAATAAGCTATCGACTGACAACAGAGTTGTAAGACTTGGGATTTCTCTCAACCCACAATGTTACTGTTACAGCCTTTCTACCACAAGAACTGAGCATGAAGATATCAAACATTTGTTCTGTCAAGGTGACCTAGCAAAGAAGATTTGGAGAAAGTTTGCAGGGCCCTTGGGCATTGGATTTAGAAGTGACAACCTCAACATGATCCTACTAAGTTGGTGGAACCACAAATCCAACAACCCTATCACCAACTTCATTTCCAAGAACCTACCTCCTATTATTTGTTGGGAGCTATGGAAGTCGAGATGTAGCAACAAATTTGAAGGGACTAAGCCCTCACTCTATAGAACTAGTACTAATATCACAAATTTTATTGTGCAGGTTATCAGGAAATAATTTAACAAGAGTCCGGATTAGAGACAACTGGAGCTGTATTTGTCAAGCTTGTGATGCGGCTGTCCAATACAATACAAGTATTCCAGTAGCATGGATCAAACCTCCTCCTTTTAGAGTCAAACTCAATAGTGATCGTAGCTGCATAGAAGGGCAATGTGGAGGAGGGGGAATCATCAGAGATCAAGAAGGGAACTTCATTTTTGCTTACACTATATCCCTAGGGGGAAGAACTAGCAACATTGCAGAAGCTGAGGCTATGATTTTTGGACTGAAATGGTGTGATGGCAAAGGTTTTGATATGGCTATGGGTGAAACTGATTCCCTGCTACTAGCCAAGTGTTCCAGAAAAGAGTAGAAACCTCCTTGGAATATCTACAACCAAATAAAAGAGATCCAAAAGATGATTGAAGATCATGACTTCAATATCAACCATTGTTTCAGAGAAGCTAATAGACCGGCGGACAGTCTAGCAACGCTAAGTCATAAAGTTGTAGGAGTGAAGACCTTCAATCTCTTCTGTGAATTTCCCAGTAACATAAGGGGTCTGGTCCATACGGACAAATGGAGCTTACCAACATTTAAGAGTAAATCGGCAAAACTTGCCAACATCATATATGATCCTCTTTGATCTCTAAACCCATTATTACCTTTTTTTCCGAAGGAACAAAGTGTTAGTCTCATCTCAATGATCATGTAAAAAGTTTGGCATGTCAAGCACAAATTGTAACATTTTGCACATCAATGATTAATGGAGACTCTATTTTTTTAAAAAAAAAAAAAGGCCTGCAATTCCCTGAATGAATTGCAAAATTCAGCAATCATAGGCAGGTCAAGGAACAAGAACAAGGGCTTAGACGATTAGACCTAAGTGTTGGGCCTGACTTTCCAGTTAATCGTCCAACAACTCGATGCAAAACTTGAGACCTTAACAGTCTATTTAGAACTTCCCAAGCTATCCTTCAAGAGCTAAATAGAAGAAAGAAAAATTGCTAAGAGAAATAACCATATTAGTAAATGTTTATCCACACAATTGTTCAATCCCCGCTTAATCGTATATTATTTTCATTTCACAGGAGAAATTTCTAGTTACTAAGCAAGAATGATACAAACAATCACATACAAACATCTACAATATTCTAGAAACAATGGATTCTGCAAAGTGTTGTACCACCCAGACAAAGACATCTTTTCACTTCAAGGCTCACAAAGACTTACCATACTAGGAAATTGAAGGAATGGAGCAAGAATAGTAGGAGCAACTGGAAACAACAAAAGGAAGCAATCCTTGATAATTTGGCCAAATGGGAGATCCTTCAGGAGCAAGGAGCGAAGAGCACTTACAGATGATGAATTAATGCAAAATACAAATTTGGCAACGTCTTTTGAAGAAGTTGCCAAAAATGAAGAGATAAGGTGGAGACAAAGATCCAAAATACAATGGTTGAAGCAGGGGGATAAGAACACAAAGTTTTTTCATAAAATAGTTACATCTCGCAAAAGATACAACACCATAGAATCTTTAAAGGTGGAGGGAAGCAATGTCACTGATCCTACTGATATCAAGGAGGCCATCAAGAGTTTCTACGAAAATTTGTACAAGGAGACAGAAGTTTGGAGGCCAGAATTACAATTGTAGGGGATTACTTGTATTAATGAGGATGAAAAGGAAGAGTTACAGAAACAAATTGAAGAGGGGGAGATTTTATAATGCATTAAACTTTGTGCGATGGAGAAAGCTCCTAGGCTCGATGGTTTTCCCATGTCCTTTTATCTTATATGCTGGGAAGTAATGAAAGAAGACATCAAAGGTATGATACACAAGTTCTATAATAATCAGCGGACTGAGAAGAGTTTCAATGCAACTTTTGTGGCTCTCATCCCCAAGAAAGTAGGTGCTTCTGAATTGAAGGACTTCAGAACTATAAGTCTAATCACAGGCTTATACAAAGTGTTTGCAAAGATACTAGCTGAGAGACTGAAAAAGGTGATGGATAAGTTGGTCAACAAGCATTGATCTAGAGTTGGTTGTTGTGGTGTTCGCTTTGAAAATATGGCGGGAGACAGATAATGGACGCTGCACTTATAGCTAGTGAATGTGTGGATTCAAGATTGAAAGGTGTTGAGCCTCGTGTAATGTGCAAATTGGACATTGAAAAGGCATATGATCATGTAAATTGGAAGTTCTTGCTGAACACCCTTAGACAAATGGGCTTTGGAGAAAAATGGTTGGGTTGGATTAATTTTTGCATCAGCACTGTCCGTTTTCCTGTTCTGGTGAATGATGAACCAGTGGGCTTCTTCCCTTCAGAAAGGGGACTTAGACAAGGTGACCCCTTAACCCTCTTTCTATTTATCTTGCCAATGGAAGGTTTTGATAGTTTGATGAGAATAGCAATACAAAACAGATGGATCAAAGGTTTTCAGATACATGGTAGCAATGGACAAGTTAAAGAAATTTGTCATTTGCTATATGCAGATGACACTATCATTTTTTGTGAACCTCAAGAGGACCAAATAAGATTTTACAATCTTACTGTTTTTTTAAGCTTCCTCGGGTCTGAAAGTGACTTTGGGGAAAAGTAATTTATTTCCAATCAAGGAGGTGGCCAACATTTTGAATTTGGCAGATATTTTTGGGTGCAAAGTGGAGAATATGCCAACAGTTTACTTAGGTATGCCTTTGGGCAATGAACACAAGAGCATACAAATTTGGGATGGCATTGTGGAGAAAATAGAAAGGAGATTAGCAAGATGGAAGGCTCAATATTTGTCTATGGAAGGCGGACACACTCTCATCAATTCAGTGCTAGACTCCCTTCCTACTTATGCAATGTCACTATTTCTATTACCCCCCAAAGTTTTGAAGAAGCTGGACAAACTAAGGAGGGACTTCCTTTGGCATGGATGCAAAGAAATTGAAGGTTATAACCTAGTCAAATGGGAGATAACCTTGAAAAGCAGAGACAAAAGGGGTATGGGTAATAGAGATTTAAGGAAACAAAACAATAGTCTTTTGATGAAGTGGTTATGGATGTATAATGGAGAGGAGCAAACCTTATGGAAGGATGTCATTAGATCCAAGTATGGTGAGTACAATCCTTGGTGCAGTAATGTTAGTGTTGATGCCTATAGGGTGGGGGTCCGGAGAACTATCAGAAACTTATGGCAAAAACTTGAAGTTAATACGCACATTGAAGTGGAAGATGGCAGGAGAACTAAGTTTTGGATAGATGCGTGGAACAAACAGATTCCTCTAAAAGAATCCTTTCCAGATCTCTTCTTACTATGTAGTAATCCAGATGCAAATATCAATGAATGTTGGACAGCACAAGGATGGGGTGGGATCTGATCTTCAGAAGGTTTTTGAATGACTGGAAAGTGGAGAGAGTGGCCAAATTGCTAGAGCTATTAGAAAAATTCTCTGGCATCACCAATGCTCTTGATTCTTTGAGATGAAAACATAGTAAAGATGGGGCTTTCATGGTTAGCAGGGCATACAAAATGGAAAGTCCCCAGCAACGCAACTCTAAGCAGAGTTTGTGGAGAAAGGTATGGAGAACCTTAGCACCAACTAAGATAAAATGCTTTACATAGTTGGTTGCTAGAAGGGCTTGCCTGACACATGAAGTGTTGAGGAGAAAAGGAAAGATTATAGTATCTTGGTGTTCACTATGCGGGAACACAACGGAGACCAACCAGCATCTATTCTTGCATTGCAACTTTACAACACAAATTTGGGCCATCTTCCTTAGTCTCACAAAGACAAACTGGACCATGCCCGAGCATACTGCAGACTTGTTGAGTTGTTGGATAAGAAGAGGGGGGAGCAAGAGCTAAAAGGCATGGTGGAGGATAATTCCACATTGCATTTGGTGGACAGTATGGAAGGAAAGAAATAGTAGAAACTTTGAAGATAGGTCCAATTCCATTCGGAAGGTTAGATGGGATTAAATTGTATCCTTTTATTTTTGGTGCAAAGAGGAAGGTTTAGAGGAAACAGAACAGAGTGTAGAATTATTAGGATCCTTGTAAGTATTTTTTTTTCTTCCTCTTCTTTTGTTCCCCTCTGCTTGCATGTCATTAGCATATCCTTAATGCTGTTTTTCTTCCTCTTCTTTTGTTCCCCTCTGTTTGCATGTCATTAGCATATCCTTAATGCTGAAGAATACAACATTACCATTTTCAAAAAAAATAGAGACTTACCATACTAAAAGCTATAAGAAGTTGAGCCCTTCTGGTGGCCCCCATCCAATAGTTCCAGATGCAGGAGATTTTAGCATGTTCATAAGTAGGTGGTAGATATAGAGGATGCAATAGGATAGCAACTTCAATCACAACATTGCAGGAAATCAAAATATTTCCCAAATTTAGAACACCAGCAAGGACACATGCCCTTTCAGAACCTAAATGCTTAGACATAGAAATGCGTACACTTGAGAATGTTACTTTATTGCTCCCCTGACCAACTAAGCTCCCATTGAGATGTAAATATGTAATGACTACTACACTTTTAAACTATAACAATTTATTAATAATGATGACAGAAGAATCTTTTACATTAGGATGTCATTGACTCTCCCACCTTTATGAAAGTATAACTAGGACCTGTCAATCATACTATGTCATTGTGGAACAGTTTTCTGTGGATGCTCAAATATGGACAGAACCAATCGTTCAGTTGAAATTTCAGAGAACACGGTTTGCTAAATGCTACACATTGTTAAGTCAAGTAAGAACTTTGAAATTATTAGAAAGGACAATACAATCATTTCAAACTATGACTCTACTACTTATCTTCGATGAGGAAATTTCACTTTTGTGTTTTTTCTTCTTCTATTTTTAAATATTAAAACATTATTCACCTTTCATTTACTGGAAATAAAGCAACAAAAACCTGAACTGAAGTTCATAAGTTACCAAAATCACATTCGCTGCTGTTATTGCCACCTTTTGCAAGCAATTTCTGGGTCCATCCACAAAATTCAGAAAGAATCAAAGCCTTGTCGGTTGAACCAAGGAAACTTCTCAAGTCTTCAGGTGTTTTTAGAATTTTGAAAGGAAGCTGTTCTGGCAACAGAGACATAACATAATGGACAGATGACAATATGTTCTGCACACGAAGTCTTCCCATATACTTGTAGGAGTGTGAGTGATGATAATAAAATATTGTTATTCCCTCATCAGCTCCAACTGCATCTGCCAGCATTCTTTCACTGCTTCTATATAAAACCATCAGCTTCAGTGAAGCAAATCTTCCTTGATCATGAGAAACTACGCCAGTCAACTCCTTCATAAGGGACCGAGACTCACCCGACCCTAATCAATAAGCAAACTCATCAGACAATATATAGAAGTGCATAAGAATCTAATGGAATTTGGTTGCACGCATGTGTCCCAATTACCATGTCTCCAACAAAATAAACCCTAATCAGTTCTCTGTATTGTTAGAGCTAAAGGATGGGATAGAGGATCAACGCATTAAACTAAAAAAAAATAGAAAAAGGAAAATTGTACAATAGTAACAAAAATAGTCTAACACGGAAGCAATCACTAATTTTAAATCAACTCAAAACAAATAGTAGCAGAGCGGTGACAACCAACTGAACCATGAGTGTTAAGCTGGAAGGTAATAAAGTTGTACGTAGCTAATGACAAATCGGGTGCCCCCCTTTAGAACCTTAAATTGTCTAGTGCTGACAGATTAAACCTAAAAAGGATATTAAGGATTCGACAGGTTATCGTGTTATACTCCGGCCCACATTTGATACTGATAGATGATTCAAATGGTTTGTAGCTCTTAAGGTCCTTTTCTGTGACAACTTGAGCTTAAGTTTCACTTTTTAGGTATACTCTAGCCCACATTTGATACTGATAGATGATTCAAATGGTTTGTAGCCCCTCAGGTCCTTTTGTCTGACAACTTGAGATTAAGTTTCACTTTTTAGGAAATAGAGGATGAAAGCATATCTTAAGCCGAGGGTCTATCGCAAACAAACTCTCTACCTCCAAACGAAGGGGTAAGGTATGCATACACACTACCCTCCCCAGACCCTATTTGTGAGATAACGCTGGGTATGTTGTTGTTGTTGTTGTTGTTGTTGTTGTTGTTGTTGTTGTTGTTGTTGTTGTTGTACAGGATGAAAGCATACAAGATATTTGCACCTATAGCTGGACCCAAGTGACAACCAGTAGTCCATTAAAGAAATTAAAAATAAGGAACAATGACAACCTGATTTCTTGCACTATACTCAATTTCATCGCAAAGTAGCCACCCTGCACACCTCTCAAAACTTCTTATCTTTACTGAACCAAAAGCATAAAGCTTGAGTAGACAAAGTCTCTTGTAATGTCCAGAAGTAAAGCTGAATAGCATTCTGCACAATCCTTTTCGAATAAATATTTTATTAAAGAATGGCATCTAGACCGTGCAATAGATGAGTAGTACAACCCCAGTAATATGCACCTTAGTAAACTAGCTACACGTGAAAAGAACTATGGAAATTAACCATCCTATCTACTTGCTGTACATTCTACTTCTTAAACCAAAAGGCTATGAGAGCTAAATATCTATGTTTTGAGGTACAAATATTTTATTTTATTTTTTAAAAATTGGTAACTTGTGTGTGTAATAGACAAACCAGTACATAGGTTGTATTGATACCATATTTAGTTATTTACAAATGCACTTCAGGTATTCAAAGCTAAGTTGTAACATGGGTGTTTTTTTTTGTTTTCATCACTGCAGGGCAGTCACGCAACTCTGCACAACTTCAGCCACACACACACAATCTTCTAGGAACTTGGAAAAATTCAAAGGCAAGAGCAAACAGCAAGAACACAAAGTTTACAGGATGAATCCCAACCTTTTTATTATCTCTCTGAGATATACAAGTGGAATTTCGAAATTTAGAAGGCTTACAACTGAATAATGCCTTAGCCAAATTTCTGCCAACAAAAATAATCTGCCTGGTTGCAATTACAAAGGGGAGGAGCGTGCCTGGCACATGCCAACTACACAAAATCAGGAACAATATTCTAATACTAGAAAACTTCCTAAACCAATAATTACACATATTTGAATTTCGGCTCACCTGCCCCATGTGTCGTGCACACTGATGTAACCGATGCACATGCCGCGAAAATGGCCAGTCGACCCCATGCCATGCACATGTTCTTTGCCTCAGTTGAATTTCCTCTTCCAACACTTAAAATAGTTTCCACATATCTTCCAGCACATGCCATGCCCATCGCCTATGATCTTTGCCTTGCACCCGTATAGCTCATGCCAACACACCTGCCTTGCCGAGTCATCCAACTGCTTGCACGCATGCCAAACTCATTCAAGGTTGCCTTGACTTAGCCGCGTACCATGTCATAGGCATAAAACCTCAGACATTGCTTACGAAGCTCACAAATGCCCGTGCCAAGGGGTAATGCACAAGCCCTTGACACATATCTGCCGACATCGGTCATGTTCGAACCTTGGGGTCTAACAAACCACCGCCACCAGTTGAACTCGCCGTCCTCATCGATGTTGCTTTAAGATAGACCCCAACCTACTCTTTGAACTGCCAAAGCTTTGTACTCTTTCTCCCAAGTCGAATCTCCCCGAACTTGTCATTCCTTGTGTGTGCACCTATGTTGCTCAGACTCTTCAAAAAGGTCGACGGGTGCGAGTTAGATCCTCCAAAAATGGTGTATTTTAAGGAATTGATACAAGTGCAGCAACATTTTTGGAGAGTACGAGCAACTTAGGTATGCACCACAGGAGGAGCCCTCTTCATTTTATGCCTACCCGAATCCTCAGTATCTTCAATATAAGGCTCAAGAAAACTAACATGAAAAGTACGGTGTACCTTCATCCTTTCCGGCAACTTCAATTCATAGGCCGTAAGATATGGCACCTAGGTCTAACTCAACCTCTAAAGCTAGCTCACGATGGCAGGATTGCCCAAGTTCGTATAGGCAAATCACCCGTCAATTCCCCAACCAAAATGGGACTATAACCCACTCTAATATAAGCAACTTCACTTATCCTCTCAACGACTTCAAACGGTCCATCATACTTGGGAATCAATCCCCTATGCCTCTATTTACTCACAAATTGTTTCCACTTCTTCATGCGTTTTTTGAGCCTTATGCAAATTGTCTTACACCTCAGCAAGCATCTCATGCTTGTCCTTTGCGTAACAGTAAGTAGTTCGACACTTCCCTTGACTCTTCTGATTAGCGACATCTAGTGTCTAATAGATTGTCTGCCTAAGACTAACTCAAACAGACTCATCTTTGTTGCCGATGAATTATGTAGATTGTAGCAAAATTGTGCCATATCTAACAAGTCCACCTAGATTTGTTGACTCGCTATCACAAATGCCTCAAGTATTCCTCCAACAAGTGATTAATTCTTTCTGTTTGGCAATTAATTTAGGGATGATTGGTCATTGAAAACATCAAATGAGTTCCCATCAAGTTGAACAATGTTGTTCGAAACAGACCCGTACTGCACATCCCTATCACTCACAATATCACTTGGCACCCTAAATAACTTGACTACATGTTTATAGAACAAATGAAACTTTCAATAAGTGTACAATTGATAACAATGAAGATAGATTACTTTGAGAATCTGCCTACTACCATCATCATAGATGACTTACCGTCAACCTTCGGAGACCCACTAATAAAGTCCATGAAAACGGACATCCATGACCTTTCTGGAATAGGAAGAGGCTACAACAAACCTGCCTCCTTCTTACGTTCAGTCTTGTCCATTTGACACACAAGACAAGTCTTCACATAAGCTTCAATGTTGTCTTCCATCTTTGGCCAGAAATAAACACAAGATAGCAAGACTAGCATCCGTTCTACAACCAGATGCCCAGCCCAAGGAGTATTTCTGAAACTAACAAGTTAAACATCACTACAATGTACTTGACGGGTGATGCAAAACTGTGGTGAGGGATCAGGAACGCAGACGCTGAGATGGCTGGCAATTTTTTAGCATTTGGATAGTGTTCTTGATTTCCTGTAGCTGACATGTGCCAGGAACACCCCTCCCCTTTGTAACTGCCGACAGGCAGATTCCTTTCTGTAGGCGAAAAAATTGGCCAAGGCATTATTTATTTTTTTGAGACGGTTTGACCAAGGCATTATTTAGTTGTAAGCCTTCCAAATTTTGAAAATCCCTTTGTATATATTTGAGAGATAATAAAAAGTTTGAGATTCATCTCGTAAACATTGTATTCTTGTTGTTCATTGTTGCCTTTAAATTATTCTAAGTCCCTTGATGATTGTGTGTGTGGCTGAAGTTGTGCAGAGTTGAGTGACCTCCATCCTAAATACGACTCAGAACATCTATAATATCAACTGAATCTTTTGAGTAGGTTTTTTACACCAAAATATAAAAATTCAAAAGATAATTCAGCTTGATCGTTAAAGGAGTTGCCAACATCCTCAAAGCATCTGGAATTTATTTCCTTCGAATTGTCCACCAAATACTTACTAGGACAGTTCTCCATCAATCCCTATATATTGCCTGAGAACCTGATTCCTCCCAGCTGTTTAGAACATCAATAATCCTTTCGGGCATTGTCCAAAATATCCCTCTAAGGTCGATGAACATTCTCCCAAGTTATTATGTAATGTTTTTGCAATGTAAGAATAGATGATTAATTATCTCTGCTTTCTCACCACATAGATAGCATCGGGAGCATAAAGAGATCTTTCTTTTTGCCAAATTCTGAAAAGACTCTCTGGCCAGCAGCCAAACAAAACAAGAAACTTTGTGTGGGATTTAGTCTTCCAAATGTGTTTCCATGGCTAGTTTGTCACCTGATGGATGGTCTGATTCATTAAGCTAGATGCAATGCCACCTTAAATGAGCCCCTGTTGTGTCCCAGCCACCATAATTTATCAGATCCCTCCAGTAGGCCACTGAAGAGTTCTAGTGCCTTGTAAAATTTTGTCATCTTCTGAATCTTCCATTCGTTTAGCAATTTTCTTAAGGTAAGAAGATCCCATCCTTGGTCTGGACTAAGTTCTGCAATATTCTTCTACTAGTGAAAAAAATAGGACAGAGCTCTCTTGTAAGCTACCATTCCCAAGCCAGATGTCCTTCCAGAATTATACTCTAACAGATGTATTGTTCTTCAATTCAGGATATAGAGCCCTTATGGATCTCCATTCTCCACAGACTAACTCCATGAGGTGTATTTACATCTTTGGTCATCCATATCTTCCTCCCCATACTTTGCTTCAATGACTCTTCCCCATAGTTCTGAATCTCAGTCACTTCATTTTAAGAATTTTGTTCTGAATTTTCAGAATTCTAATACTCAATCTTCTCGGATTTTTGCCAATGATAACAACTTTCCACTTAAGCAGGTGAAAGTCTCTCTTTTCCTTATTTCCTAGCCATAGAAATGTCCTTCTGATTTTATCAAGTCTATCGATGCCACAAAAATGTGGAAGTGCATCTAACACAAAATTGATAAGAGTGAGCCTACCTCCCACAAATAGGTATTGTGACTTCCATCTAGTTAGCTTACTTTCACATTTTTCTACAACATTGTTCCAAATCACCTTCGATTTTGACTTAGCTCCCAATGGCATTCCCAAGTAGATAGTAGGTAAAGAGTCAACATCACCACCTAGGAATGTGGCCAGTTGGGCAATATCAGGCACTTCATTGATAGGATAAATGCAACTCTTCCTCTAGTTAATGTGAAGCGCAGATATTCCTTCAAATAACACTAAAATTACTCTCAAGTACTCTAGTTGCTTTCTATTAGCATCACAAAAGATTAGCATATTATCAACATGTTGTAGATGAATGACTCCTAACTTGCTATTGTTATTCCCGTTCATCTCAAATCCTTTTATCCAACCATACGAGCTTGTAGTCTTAATCGAATTCTTAAGACTCTCCATTGCCAAAATAAATAGAAAGGGAGACAAGACCTTACCTAAGATCTCTAGGAGCTCCACATGATGAGAACAGAGAAACTCACAATTGAGATACAAGGTTCAACCTATTTGATCCATTTGGATCCAAAACCCATCCTTTCCATCATATAAACCAGGAAAAATACAACTAAAATGATCATATGCTTTTTCAATATCTAGTTTGCAAAGGAATCCAGGTTTATTTAGTGTGATCCTAGAGTCAACTGCTTCATTGGCCACCAAGATAACATCCAGGAACTTTCGTCCTTATATGAAAGTCATTTGTTGAGAATCCACAAGCTTTGATGCTACCCCTTCTAATCTTTCGGTTAGTGCGTTTGCAAATAGCTTGTAAACACTGCCTATCAGATTGATAAGCCTAAAATCTCCCAATTCCTTGGCACCTTTCTTCTTTGGAATTCATGCTATGAATGTTGCATTAAACTTCTCTCGAAGATTTTCCTTATTGGCTTCAAAGTATATCTGACTTCTTCTCTTCCACATAATCCACCATTAGGATTGGTGTAGGGTTCCCGTTCCACAAATTTCTTTCCTTCGAACTCATGACATACGCCCTACCCACACATGGCATGACGCATCCTTATTACTGAACCAAAGCTTTGAGGAATCAACTCACAAACTTACTATCTTTTTTTCAAAAAAAATATGACAAATCTATCTATCACTACTTTAAAAGCTCACTTGAGTATAATATTTATAAGAATAAAGCTTCAATTTGTTTACTAACCATGTGGTCCACGAGTTCATTAGTAACACAAAGAACATTTAATATTGCAGCACTCTATGTTCACAAAGTACATTTAACAAAATATCTTAAGCGAATGGACGCTAAATCACTTCTAAAGAACCTTTGTGTCAGCGCCTCTTTTAACCATAACAACTATACAAACATCTAAGCATAAATGATATCAATTTTGATATGATTCAAAATAGAGGTGGGTCTGTCTTGTAGAAAAAACCTCAATTTTCAGAACAGTTCAATGGAGGCGAAGATAAGTAAAGTAAAAAATAATTTCAATGTAAAGAAGACTAAAGAGAAGTAGGATTACAAGGGACAGTAACCAAAAGAATAAGATGGGGATGGAGGCGAATCTGGGAAGAGTAGTTGAGCTTCGAGAGGATCTGCCATTGGACTAACGAGTTGCTGCTGCCGGCTTCGGCACCATCGGCAAGAAGAAACGCCGCCGACGCCAATATTAGCAGTGGAAGCAGGATTCTAATATTCGTCCTCATTTTCCGACGAGAAATATCTCAGGTTTCCAACGACCTCATTTTTACTTACATGAGACAATTAAATAAAGGTGTTAATTACGTCTTGTTTTGGTTTTTTGTGACACTTTAATTAATAAATGGTCAAATTCACTTTCAAATGTAATTAAGCAAATTTTGGATCAAATTAATATTTTCAAAACTTTCTAATCTTTTGTAAAATATAAAAAGAACACTTCATTTTTTCAATTTTTATAATTCTATCCAAATCATTTTAAAAAAAGTAAAAGAAAATAGAATTTTCTCTTCTTCTTCTCCCAACGTTGTCTCTTCTCTTCTTCTTCTTCTTCCTTAGAAAATCCAAAAATCCGACTATCAAAACAAATATTCTCCCCCATTATCTTATCTTCCTCCTCATCTCCGGTCGTGACTCTCTCCTCTTTCTGAACTGAAGATTGTGTTCGACTTAAAATGGGTAAGTCATTTTTTTGAAAGATTTTACAATTTTCGAATAATACTAAGTTTTTTTCTTGGGTTAATGAACAATAAATCGTTCTATAGATGTGAAAATTGAATAATGGTGTAATGATACCTATTATTTATTATTTTTGAAAGAAAATCAACAAACCCAAAAAGCCCTAATTTTGAGAAAATGTATATGCATTGTTAACATTCAGTGAAAATTCATTTTTTGTTGTTTTTGTTGTTCTTTTTGTGACCATTTTGTTCATATAATTTTAGAAATATAGTCTTGTTCAGTTGTCCAACATATATTTCATTTATTGAAAAATGTGTCGTATGTTGTTACATTTTAATGATATATTGGTATATATTCCAACAGAGTTGTCATATGTTGGAACATATCACATATGTGTTAGGGCAACAAAATGATCATCTGTAGTAACAGAAGATTAATCTGTGGCACATGAAGATTCATCTGTGGCCACAGAAGATTCATTCGTGGCAACAGAAGGTATGTATGTGGCAACAAAATATCCATCTGTGTCAACATAAGTATAAATTGCTACCCATTATTATTTTATAATCACTCTCAACCTTTTTTTATTTACCTTGTAGATGAAATGATACAAGAAGCTTCATCCATGACAACAACTCAATCTTTTATTGGTGTTGCTTCCTCTTCTAACATCAAATGCTCTTTTTGTCTATGCGAAGAATGTGAGCAGCAACATGATTATTTTATTAGTCGTGTTAAAGAACTCACTGATATTTTTAAGGAAATGACTTATAATATTGATTTTCATACATCCAAGAAGATTTCACAGCCTTTGAAGTGTAGGAGGTTGAAAAAAATCTATTTCCCAATCACTATCTATAATTAGTGAAAGAAAAAAATCAATGACTACTGCTCCAGTATCACACTCAAACCCAAAAGGCAAGGAGAATGAGAAGGAGAATGAGGAGGAGGAGAAGGAGAAGGAGCATGAGAAGGAGGAGGAGAAGGAGAAGGAGCATGAGAAGGAGGAGGAGGAGAAGGAGAAGGAGCAAGAGAAGAAGAAGGAGAAGGAAAAAGTGAAAAAGAAAGCGAAAGAGAAAGAGAAAAAGAAAAAGAAGAAAGTCGAAGTCGCTAGTTGTGATGTGAAGCAACAATATCCATTTGAAGGTTTTAACATTGACGGCGAGGGTCCAACTGAACTAATGTCATCCTTCTCGCAATGGATAAATGAGGGTCTTTACAAGCATCATGCAAAAAAGTAAAGTCGTTCAACTATTATTAGTATTTCTTCTTGTTGTCCACTAAATAATTATTTATTATAATTACACAATTGCAGAAGAGACAAGGACGATCACTACTTAGCCAATTGCTCGGATCTTGAGTTCAAACAACTTGATTTTGTAGTTGCATTTCCAAAGAAGAAGGACTGATTCTACGTAATGTCTCAACCCAATAAGTGTTGGACTGATGAGGTAAATCCATGCCCACTTTTATCTTTTGATTAAGACATGAATACCTACAAATAAATTGATACAGAAATACACTTGTTGATGCATTTGTGCAGCATGTGGATGTCATTTTATACTATTTGCGGAAGAAGCCGAAGCAACAGAGTCATTCTAAATATTGATATACCACTACTAATTATTTTTTCAAAACATACATTGACAATGCAGTGTTATTCCTGGATATGAAAATAAAATTGTTGGAACTATCAAAGGGTTTGGTATACCTGGTGGACTGCCTTGGCACCTCACTGATGAGGTTTATGTCCTTGTAAATTGTAATGGGGAGTTTCATTAGGTCTTGGTAGTCATTGTATTGAAGGAACGGTGCATAAAGGTGTATGATTCGATGTCCTCATATAGGACTAACAGAAAATTGTGCTTCGAGATTCAAAAGTTGTCTACATTATTGCCAAAGTACATTGAATCCAACGGATTTTTTTATCAAAAAGACCGAACCAACTGGTCAATTCTTGAATCTTACCAAGGAAAGAACAAATCTCACCCATTTGAAGTCAGAGATGTTACTGGTATTGCCCAACAAGCAAGCAATAGTCTGTAAGTATCATATTATTTTTTTGTCTTACCATTATTGAAATGTGATGTTATTATATTTTCTAATTGATGATAAACCATGCAGAGATTGTGGACTTTTTGTTGTTGCATACACTGAGTTTTTGAGTGATGGACTACAAGTATCATCTGATAGAATTAGTTCTGAAACCCTTCGCATGAGATATGCTTCACTCCTATGAAATTATGGGATTTTAAAGGCTCGGAGTGGCTATGTTAGTAACAAATAAAGACCCACAGAGGCCTAGACCTAAAAAAGCAAAGTTCGATGAAAATATTGTGGTTACCACCATTGATTAGATTGATGGTTATGTATACCATTGTGAATTACGTTTTTGTTGATAAGTTGTATAAAACAATTGGTGAAGTGTTCATTTTTGCTGATAATATTAATATTAATGATTATTATTATTATGATTATTTTGTATACAAATGTCAATTATGATGGAAACGAAGAAATGTGGTGTCTGTGGCAACATATATAACTTCTGTTGTAAAAAAACACCACAGAATTATCTGCATATGCCCCAACAGAAAGAATACATGTGGCAACATATGTCACAGAAACAAGATATGTGGTAACATATGTCACAGAAAGGAGATATGTGGCAATATATATAACCTTTGTTGTAAAAAATACCACAGAATTATCTGCATGTGCCCCAACAGAAAGGATATATGTGGCAACATATGTCATACTTTGAATTGTCAAATTTTTTTAAAAAAAAAAGGTTTAAAACAATCGTCCCTTCATTTCTCTCTCTCTCCTCTCCTCTATAAAATATCGTTTCGTTTCATATTCCAAATTTAATTTATTTTTACTAATTTCTATTTTGTTTTCTCTTCTTTCCTTTCTTTCGTTCCATTATTTCTTCACAGATCAAGGTTGTTGTTGCGATATTTTCTACAACATCAGTGGTAATCTGTTGCGATCTTCTTCTACAACAAGGTGTTGTTTCCCTCATCATTTCTAGTTTATCGTTGATATCTTCTCAGGTAAAATTTAATTAGGGTTTTGAAATACTTACTGGTATTAAATCAGGACGTTTTTAGTGGTTTTATCACTTATTTGTTTGTAGGATGGTTGGGTAGTTATTCCTTTTGAAATATTATCTGATTTAAAAAAACTTAATTTGTAGTTCGTTGGTTAGGATTTGGGGAGGGTTTTGTGGTTTGTTGGTTGGTTCATGTATGGTATTGAATCGTATTTGTTGTTTGTGTTGTTGTGTATTGTGTTGTGTGTTGTCTTGTTGTGTTGTGTTGTTGTGTTTGGTTGTTGTTATTTTTGTTAAGAAATATTTAATTTTTGTGGTTGAAGATACAAATATAATGCCTCCTGTCAAAGGAAAAATTGTATTAGCAAATGAAATAACTGGCACAAAGATCCAGAAGAGGCTTATGACTAAAACTTGTAGGAAGAAGAATGAAAATTCGACTACCACTCTTTTAGAAGAACTTGCATCTGAAGCAGTTTCTTCTTCTCAAGTAGAACCAGAATTTTCTCAAAAAGAATATGAAGAAAGAGAAAAAGAAAAAAATGAAGTTGATGATGATGGAGAAAGAGTAGAAGAAGTTGAGGAAGAAAAGGGAAATAAAAAAGAAGTTGAGGAAGATAAAGGAAAACAAAAAAAAGTTGACGAAGAAGAAGGAAAAAAATAAAGAAGTAGTTGAGGAAGAAGAAGGAAAAAAATAAAGAAGTAGTTGAGGAAGAAGAAGAAAAAATAAATGAAGTTGATGAAGACAAAGGAAAACAAAAAGAAGTCGAGGAAGAAGAACAAGAAAGAAATGAAGTTGAGGATGATGATGGGATCAAAACTATCAATACACACATTTTTCATATGCATTTGCAGTCTAATGCTACTGGTGATACCATTATGAGGTCAGCCATGGGAAAACCTTTCAACACCTTCAGGGTCATGCTCAAGTAGAAAGGTTTGGAAGATTATTTTAGGAATAGTTTTGGTCATTTTCTTGATTTACCAGAGAAAAATAATACACGTTTTCAAATGACCATGGGCTATAAACTTCTGAAAAGAAGGTTCATTTTTCAGAATCCTGAAAAGAAGGATAAGGTTTTGATTAATATTGTGGCATGCCACTTTTCTTTGGCAGAAGAGAGTTTGTCATAGTTTCAGGGTTGAAATGTCATCCTCCTTCTGAGTCAATCCCTGAATTCATAGTAAAAAAAGAACCATGGAGACGAAAGAAAGGAGAAAAAGAAGAAACAAGACAGTCAACTGAGGAGCAGGACTTGGTGTCCTTTGTTGGCACAAGCTTAAAATATGCCGATTTATCATATTTTTTGAATGACGAGGATACATCAAGGAAGCACACGAAGTCATTGTGCTTACTTTGGTTTGTACATAATGTACTTTTGGCCAAAGATGTCAACAACAACATATCCCTTAAATGGGTGAATTTATCTCAGGATATTGAGGCTTTCAACAACTATCCTTGGGGTCATGAGAGCTTTGAATTAACTGTCAAATACTTGTTGAAACCTTTAGGACCAAACACCAATAACTTATTTGGCTTTCCATGGGCTTTTATGATAAACATAAATGTTCTTAATCTTTTTATATTATATTAAATAATTCAACATTTGATTCGTGACATATTTTCCTTTTTTTATAGGCTTGGGCATTTGAAGTCATTCCTCATTTGACCCATCAAGTAACTGCAGAAAAATAGATCTTATCTCCAAGGATATTTAGTTGGTTGAGAGCAAAAACAAAAACTGTCAAAAATATTCCAGATCTTTATAACCCTTCTCATGATGCAATAAGTTATTATTATATTACACCCATATATGTTGCAACATATCACTAATCTGTAGCAACATGTGACTGACTCATATGTTGCTACGTATGATCAATCTGTTGCAACATGTGACACAAATATTCTATAGATGACTCATATACCAATTGAAAGAGGTCGACTTTTTTCTTCGACACTACTCCCAGGCAGTCTACAACACGTATAAACTTTAGCCTTACACTCCACACAAATTCGACCAAGTATAAAAATATTCAACTTAGATTTTTAAGCAACAAATCAAAGTAACAACACAGCCAACATACGGGAACTCTTCCCAACCTTTATTAATATCAAAATCAATACAGGAAAAGGCTTCACAAATTTATCTAAGGACAGAATGTCTCTCTCTTTGCCTTGACGAATTTCTACCCTTTTTAAACTTTCTGCACAAGGCAGTTACAACAGTTTCATCGGAGGTTACATTGGCGGTTACATCTGACATGTGTCTTACACTTGTCCTCACAGAATTCAAACTAAGTACCAGTACTAAATATTCTAAGAGATAGAATATATTTCGAATTAAAATACATTCTAACACTTAACTGAAATTACAACATACTAACACTTAGAATATTTCAGCCTACTTTCAACACTTAGAATATTTCAGCCTACTTTCAACACTTAGAATATTTCAGCATGCTTCCAACACTTAGTTTTATTTCAGCTTCTGTCTTGCCAACATCAAGTCCACATCCTTGCCTTGTCAAGCCAACACTCCGCCTTGTTCTGCTAATGACTCTGCCCACACGTAAGCCTTGTACGTCCAAGCTTTCTTGCCAACACCCAAGCATCTTGGACTATTTGTTGTTCACTAACTCTTAGTTGTACAACTGCACTGTTTTGTCCACATACATGCCAAGACCAATGCCCAAATCCTTGTCATGTCTGTAGGCCTTTAGCTCAAGTAGACTACGGGTCTAACAGACCACCCACACCACTTGAACTCGATGTCCTCATCGAGACTGTTTTAAGATAGTCATCGATTTGATCATCAAACTGCCAAAGGTCCTTCGCTTTCTCCCAGACTGCATCAGCTGCACTCTTTCCTTTCCAACAAATCAAGAATTCTGTTTTTGTATTCTTCTTACTTGTGCCTACAACTCGGTGATCAAGAATCTTCTCAATCTCAGCATCATACTGTGTAGGTATTGATGGAGGAGCCCTTTTTGATCTGCTCCTATCTGGATCAGTAGTATCTGCAAAGTAAGGTTTTAGAAAACTCACATGGAAAGTGGGATGTATCTTCAACCTTTCTGTAAAATTCAGTCTGTAAGCAACTTCACCCACTCTTTTCACCACTTCAAATGGGCCATCATATTTAGGAATCAAACCCCGATGTCTTGTCTTGCTTACAATTTGTTTCCATATCTGAGGAGTAAGTTTCATCAATACTTTGTCACCCACATTAAACTCTACTGAACGACGATGTTGATCAGCATACTTCTTCATGCGTCGTTGAGCCTTTTGTAGGCTGTCTTATGACTCAGAAAACATTTCAAGTCTGTCCCTTGCAACTCTGTACGTCGCTGGACACTTCCCTTGATTCTTAGTCTTGGCAACATCTAATGGAGTCATAGGCTGTTTCCCCAAAACTATTTTGAAAGGGCTCATCTATGTTGCAGACGACTTATGCAGATTGTAACAAAATTACGCAGTGTCCAACAAAGCAACCCAGTTCCGTTGACTTGCTGTCACATAGTGCCCTCAAATATTCTTCCAGTAAATGATTTATTCTTTCCGTCTGTCCATCCGTTTGTGGGTGATTTGCAGTAGATAATTTTAATTCAGTTCCCATCATATTGAACAATGCTGTCTAAAATCTACCTGTGAACCTTGTATCTCTATCACTTACAGTATCGGCTGGAACACCAAAATATTTGACCACATACTTATAGAATAATTCAGCAGCAATTTCAGACGAACACAAATTAGGTGCAGCAATGAAAACAAAATATTTTGAAAACATGTCTACCACAACCATAATCGAAGCTTTGCCATCTACCTTAGGAAAACCAGGAATGAAATCCATGTTTACCGACAACCAAGGCCTTTCAGGAATAGGCAAGGGCTGTAACAAACCAACTTCATTCTTACGTTCAGTCTTGTCCACTTGACACACATGGCAAGTCTTGCACGTACGCCTCTATATCGTCTTCCATTTTCGGCCAGAAATAAACACGAGACAGTAAAGCTAACATCCTTTCAACACCCGGATGACCAGCCCACGTAGTATCATGCGCTTCTTTCATCAAATCTTTGCGCAGACCACCACCATTTGGTACAACTATTCTCCCCCCTTTAAAATGAAGTAGATCGTCCTCGATCCAATATCGTCTCATTGTCCCATCTTGCACTTGACCCATCCGTTTAACATATAATGAGTCGTTTGCAGCACACAACCTGATTCTATCAAAGAAATCAGTTTCAAGTTTCGAAATTGAATACACAGCAACAAATACCTCTTTTCGACTCAATGCATCAGCGACTTGATTGTGTTTTCCTGGTTTATGTTCCCACATGAAATCATATTCAGCTAGGAATTCTTGCCATCTAGCCTATTTTGGACTCAACTTTTTTTGCGTTTTAAAGAATGTATTTGCAACATTGTCAGACCACTGCATTTGCAAAGCCCTTATCAAATGAGAATTTTTTAATGACATCACTAAATTCATTGAAAAATACACATCATGGAATAACTAATGAAAAGTTTGCTAACCTGGTGGAGGTGATGGATGCTGACGAACCACTATACTTTCAAGGCGATCATATTTACTCTCTAGAATATCAATACACTTTTGTAGTGATTCCTTTTCTTTTCGAGTTGTTTTCAGTTCTTCCAACAACGCAGCCTTATAAGTACTACCACCTTTCAACTCCTTAGTGGTTATCCCACCACCAAATCCAACTGCATGACTTTTGCATTGAGGTCCAAAGCACCATTCCACTACCTCAATATTAGTAAGAGACGGTTCAAATTGTACAAGCTCTTGAATTTCAGCCTATAAAATACAAGAATGTTTAAAATATTTCAATGAATCAATCCAAAGAGAAAATGTTAAATGAAATTTATCGATAAACATACATATTTTTCATTGGTTTCGGGTTCGACAAGTTCATTTCCCTTTTTACGAGTCTCAAAGAAGATAGTTGCCATGTTTGGTGGATTACCATCTTTGCCTCCCTTAACAATAAAAAAAGTAAGTACTATAAGATCTTTTATACAAAAAGGAGGTTTTCTTGTAGGGTTTCATGATTTATTTACCAGTTCGTAAATAATCTCTCTTATAGGCTTGCTACCCGTACGATGAGGCATACACAACTTAGACCTGTTGATTGTGTTTTTTGTACTTGCATCCTGCATTAACAACACAAGCTAAAATTATCACAAGCTTGTTTAATGATTCTATTTTTATTCTTAAATTAACTTTTGTAACTACTTTGTATCCTCTTGATCACAAATGAAATCATTTAATCAAAAGAACTATTCCAAACAGTAATCATATGTGACTTGGAAATAAAATGATATTAATCAATAGCTATGCAATCATACCTTAAACTTATCAGATAAAAAATGTTCCTTGACCAACCATTCCCAATCACTCTTGTCTACTCCTATCGGCACATCTTTTAGAACCTCGTGCAATGATTTGGATTTCATATTCTTATGCAACGATCCTCTCCAATTGTTCCAAAGCTTTATCATATGTTGCAAAACATTATCTCTTTGATCATTCATGTTATCACAGTCAAACTTTTCCTGAAATAGAGAAAAATATCATCAAAATCAGAGAAAGACACATTTGATTGCAAGTTAATGTTCTTGATTAATGGATTGAAGGGTTGATCTTACATGTCAACTATGTAAGAAGTTTGTATGGGGAGGTATTGCAGATCAGAGAAAGACACGTTTGATTGCTTGGGATAAGGTGTGGCTCCCATATATAATTTTTGAGGACTAAAAGTTAAGGGATGCATGAAATGGAATGAAGCTTATGTTGGCAAACTACTATATGGAAGGTTTCAAAATAGCTAGACATCCTCTGGGTAACATGGATATATGCAGTGTATATGAAGTAATATGGCAATATATGAGATTGAACATGCAGGTGCAAGATGCAAATTGTTGTCTATGTTTAACAGAGGTAGTAGAAATTCCTCAACACTGAGTGTGAATGGATCATGAAACTAAATATAGAGTGAATAGTAAGACTGAGGAGGGGAATTTTTTGTTTGTTTTGGTAATAGCTATTCTTAAACAAAGACCATAATAAGGTCTAAACAAAGGCAACACCATAGTATACTCTAAACAAACACAAGAAGAAGAGGAAAACATATTGTTGTTACAGTAGCAGCGGTATCAAGTCAGCGAAAATAAAAGAGAGTAATGTTGTAATTCTTACTGTAACAGCTGCCCACATATGCTCAAGCTTATGCTCTTCAATATCCATCCATGAGTGTACCCACAATGGGCACATATTACGATCACGAACTAGCAAACCCAAGTGTCTCGTAAATGAGGTGTGATTCAGCCCAGCGACTCGATTTTGATAGAAAGTGACTTTTAACTTTTCTCCAGGTCTTAATCGCAAAACTTTCTTACAAATGTTTGTTCCCCTCACCTTGGTTGTCCTATCATATTCACATGGACCTGCAAAATTTAAAGTAAGTCAACTATGCTCTTTGATATAAAATTGATCTTTAGTGCTAAACCATCAAAAGAATCTGGAGAATACTCCAGTAGTTAAGTTTTAGGTTTCAACTTTTGAAATTATTACTGTATACAATGGTCTGGTCTTTTTAGATCTATAAGACCAAATATGCAAAATAACATTTTATCTGGTTTTCGACAAGTACCCATCCACAGTTCCAAACCAAGTGACAACTAGACAAAATAGGCAGATATTTCCCATTGCAAGAGATAAGGCCTCAAGTTGCCAAAAAAAATGTGATACAGAAAGGGGCAACTAGCAGTGAAATAAATTTTGGAAAGCTTAATATCCCAAATCAGTGACTTTCAATTTTTAGAAACTTTCATTCAGAAAATCACAATTGATGAATCAAGAATCGGTGGAGGTTAATATGGTTAGGACTAGTGAAAAAAAACATAATGAAGCATCAGATGTCAAATACATAGGAAAAATAACTTTTCGGCTATTTTACCGGTAACATCAAGAAAAGAAAATATCACACGGAAGAAAATACATACTAGTTTCATTTCTCGTAGCATCTTCAACCACTTCAATCACTTTTTTTGCCTTTTTAGAATTTAATAAGCCTGTAAATTATAATATTAAAACAAAATAGCACTTCAAGCCAACTAAGAACAACAAAGAATTACACAAAAGAAAGTAATATATACTAGTATCACTTCTCTGAACATCTCGATACAGTTCAGTCATTTTTTCTCCCTTATCATATCCAACTGGACCTGCAAAGTTTAAAGTAAGTCAACTATGCTCTTTGATATAAATTGATCATTAGTACTAAATAATCAAAAGAATCTGGAGAATGATCCAGTAGTTATGTTTTAGGTGTCAAGTTTTGAAATTATTAATGTATACAATGGTCTGGTCTCTATAAGATTGTAAGACAGAATATCCAACCATGCTATCGGGTCACTAAATTTCCTTCACCTTTGAGAGGTACCAATCCACAGTTTCAAACCAAGGGACAACTAGACAAAGCAGGCAGAACAAATATGAGAATCCCCATAACTATATTTCTTTTATCCATGTGATTTCACAGCACAGTTCCAAACCAAGTGACAACTAGACAAAACAGGCAGACCATTGCCCATTGCAAGAGATAAGGCCTCAAGTTGCCAAAAAAAATGTGATACAGAAAGGGGCAACTAGCAGTGAAATAAATATTGGAAAGCTTAAGATCCCAAATCAATGACTTTCACTTTTTAGAAACTTTCATTCAGAAAATCACAATTGATAAATCAAGAATCGGTGGAGGTTAATATGGTTAGGACTGGTGAAAAAAAAAACATAATGAATCATCAGATGTCAAATACATAGGAGAAATAACTTTTCGGCTATTTTTCCTGTAACATCAAGAAAAGAAAATATCACACGGAAGAAAATACATACTAGTTTCATTTCTCATAGCATCTTCATCCACTTCAATCACTTTTTTTGCCTTTTTAGACTTTAATAGACATGAAAATTATAATATTAAAACAAAATAAAACTTCCAGCCAACTAACAACAACAAAGAATTACACAAAAGAAAGTAATATATACTAGTATCACTTCTCTGAACATCTCGATACACTTCAGTCATATTTTCTGCCCTATCATATCCAACTGAATCTGCAAAGGTTAAAGTAAGTCAACTATTCTCTTTGATATAAATTGATTTTTAGCACTAAATAGTCAAAAGAATCTGGAGAATGATCCAGTAGTTATGTTTTAGGTGTCAGGTTCTAAAATTATTAATGTATACAGTGGTCTGGTCTCTAAAAGATTGTAATACAGAATATCCAAAAGACCATGCTATCGGGTCACTAAATTTCCTTCGCCTTTGAGAGGGTACCAATCCACAGTTCCAAACCAAGGGACAACTAGACAAAGCAGGCAGAACAAATGTGAGAATTCCCACAACTATATTTTTTTTATCTATGTGATTCCAGAGCACAACTACATCCACTTCACGAGGATAGAATGAATATAAGTGGACTATAATTTAAATGCACTCTCATGTGTAAACATTTTAATTTGTACTTGAGAAATATAAATTAGGCTCCCCAAATAATATTTATTTATTTTCAAGGTTCTAAAAGTTATTTCTTCTTTCACCATGAGAGATAACAACATTATCGTTTAATATAAGATTGACATATAACTTTCCACTCACATCATCTTAGTTTGACTAAAATAAAATAAAATCTTCACTCTAATAGAGATATCAAAGCTTAATATTAATGCCTATTGCAAGAGATCAGGCCTTAAGTTGCCAAAAAACAAAATGTGATACAGAAAGGGGAATGGACAACATCTAAGAAAGATGTTGCTGAAGCAGGATTGCAATTCTTCCCGAATGGAGAGTTACTGAGACAAATAATGACTAATATTGCCCTTATCTCGAAGGTACTTGTTCCTGAAAATGCTAGTCATATGCTAACATATCTTCCTAGGGAAGCGAGTCATAGATAATTTTTTTGCTTATTTACAAGTAACAACAAGAAAATACTTACTAGTTTGATTTCCCTTAGAACCTTGAGCCACTCCAACCACTTTTTTTGCCTTTCTAGATTCAAACGGACCTGCAAATTTAAGTGCAAGTAAAAAAATAATCAAGACTTCAATTCAGCTAACAAAAAGAAGTTGCATAAATAAAATAAAATAGTAGTATCACTTCTTTGGGCAACTCGAGGAACTTCAATCACTCTTTTGGACTTATCAAATTCAAATGGACCTGCAAATTTTGATGGAAGTCAACCAAAATAAGAAGTGTATTCCCATTAGTAACAAAAAGAATACAAAGGAGATTAAGTAGAGAAAGCTAAGCAAAATTTCTTGATCAAACAGATTAACCAGACTAACTCTTTTGCAAATGATCACTCTTTTTAGTATCTCGAGTCACTTCCGCTTCTAGAAAGAGGGCGTCATTGTCTTCCATTGGATTAAAATCAGGAGGCACGTGGATACTTTTTTTTGCTGGCTTGTTTCGACTAGAAGTTGTTGTAGTATTTCTATTTTCGCCAATCATAGTCCTTTTTTCAGCATTAATCCTTAAGCTTTGTCCCTGACCCCTTGCATCACTGGTCAAAGTGTATTGATTCATCTCAGCTTCTTGATGGAGGGGAGCACTGTCTTCCTTTTCCTCAAAACAAGGATGCACATGGAAACTATTATCTTCTAGCTTATTCAACTTAGAAGTTGTTGTATAATAACTTCTATTTTTGGCAATCAGAGTCCTTTGTGCAGCATTAACTCTGATAGTGCTCATAGCTTTCAAACTTTGACCTAGTCTCTTTGCTAAGGCACCTGGCTGAATGAGTTCATGCTTGGGAATTTTTGAAGTTTGTCCCATTTCATACTTTAGAGTTTTGAGGGATTCATGTCAACCTAGATAATACAAAAATAATAATAATAAGAGCAAAGTCTTCCAAACAAAAGTTCAAATAGGTTAGGAAGTTTTTCATAAGAAGAAATGTGAATTGAAAACACATTTAGAAAAGAGACACATGTACATGTAACATAGGTTCCTTGCATGAACCATTACTACTATAGTTAGATCAAGGTAACATTAAATACCAAGTGCATCAAACAAATTTTCATAGAAATACTATAAAGAATCATTACCATAAAAAAAATTAATAAAGTGAAAGAAAGCATGACAAAGCTCCAAACCTTAATGAGTTCTTTTTCTTTTCACTTGTGTAGAGTTATCTAACTCTTCTAAGTCATCATCCTTTTTTTCCAAATTATCAAAAGAATCACGAGGTTGAACCTTTTGCACTATGTGTCAACCTTTATTGGAATGATCGATAGCATAAAATACTTGTGATGCTTGGCTAGCTAATACAAATGGCTCAATTATTTTCAAATATCGCTAATGATTAACACTTACAAAGCCATATTCATCCATTTTAACTCCCCTCTTTTGATCATACACATCAAACCACATACATCGGAATAAAATCACTCTTCTTCCCCCAACAAATTGTAATTCAAGAACCTCAGTTAACTCGCCATAGTAATTCATATGGTTTTGTTCTTCACCGGTCTCACCTACTACAACCACTCCACAATTTTGAGTTTTCAAATATTGATCATACTCTTTCACATGAAACCTATATCCATTAACAATATGGCCTTTGAATCTTGTAACATATGGCATAGGGCCACATGATAAAGATAGCAAATCTTTCATTCTCTTACTATCATCATGTTTGTATAATCCTACAACCTAACAACATCAAATAGCTTTTTAGAAAATAATATTTAATTGCATACTTGATTTAAGAAAACTGATTAATTTCTACTAACCTTTTTTTGTAACCAACTAATGAATTTTCTATTCCACTCCACATCTGAACTTTGTTGATAGGTCTCACTATAAATTTGTGAAAATTCTCTAACAAAGAATTGAAGTTTTACATGTTATTTTAAATTAAACATATAGACAAGGTATAAATAAATTATTACATTAAATCAATACTTACTTGAGAAATGGTTGAATTTCATCACAGTTCTTCAAAATATAAAAATGTGCATCCTCCATATCGTTTGAATCAAGTTTGTCTGGTGTGCTACCCTTTAAAAAATTTCCAGGTTCACAAAATATTGTCAAACCACCCTCAGATTCAATTACACCACCATCATAATTTCTCTCCGGACAATTAAACTTTGTCTTTATTGTATTCATATACCTTGAACATAAATTCATACATTCAATTGCTAAATATCCCTCTACAATCGAACCTTCAGGGTGAGCCATATTACCAATAAAACACTTCAAAAAGTGTAGGTATCTCTCTATTGGATACATCCATCGATATTGAATTGGTCCGGCAATCTTAGCTTCATCAGGTAGATGAATAGACAAGTGCACCATGACATCAAAAAATGCAGGAGGGAACACCTTTTCTAACTTGCACAATGTTATTGATATTTGAGCTTCTATTTATTCCAACTTCTGTACGCTCAAACATTTTGCTCCAAGCACTTTGAAAAAAATAGACAACTCAATAAGTGGTTCAGACACGGATTTGCAAAGCATACCACGCATGGCAAGAGGGAGTAAATGTTGGAGAATTATATGACAATCATGACTTTTTAATCCTGAAATTTTTTTATCCTTAAGGTTGACACATTGAGAAATATTTGAGGAAAATCCACCTGGGACCTTTAAATTCTTCAAAAATTTGAAAAACTTTTGCTTATCTTCATCACATAATGTGTAAGGTGCTGATGGCAACTCATATTTATCTCCATTTTGTATTGGATGCAATTCTTTTCGTATTTTCATTTGTTGTAAATCCAACCAAGTACTCAAGGTGTCTTTTGTTTTCCCTTTGATATCTAAGATTGTCCCCAAAATGCTGTCACATATATTTTTTCAATGTGCATCACATCAAAATTATGTCGCAACAATAAGGTTTTCCAATATGGAAGATCAAAGAATATACTCTTCTTATTCCAGTTATCACCCCTTTTCTTGTGTGATATTTTAATCTTCTTCTGTGGATCCTTTGTTAATGGCAACCCATCTAAATCAGCAACCTGATCAAGAATATCATCACCAGACAACATTTCAGGCGGTAGCCTGTGCTCAATAGTGTTATCAAATGACGCTTTATCATTTCTCCATTTGTGATTAAGAGGAAGATAGTGTCTATGGCCCATATAACACTGTTTTTGGCCATTTATTAGCCTTGTATAGTGTGTTATTTTATTGCAACATGGGCAAGCCAGTTTTCCTTTTGTACTCCATCCAGACAAATTTACATATGCTGGAAAGTCATTAATGGTCCACAACAAAGATACATGTAACGTAAAATTCTTTCTAGTTGATGCATCGAATGTCTCGACTCCACTTTCCCATAATTCATTCAACTCCTCTATCAAAGGTTGCAGATAGACATTAATTGCATCACCAGGACTCTCAGGGCCAGGTATAAGCATTGACAAAATAAAGTTCTCTTCCTTCATGCAAAGCCAAGGTGGAAAATTATAGGGAATAAGTACCACGAGCCAAATGATGTACGGAGTTTTCGACATTCCAAATGGTTGGAAACCATCACTAGCAAGTCCAAGTCGTACATTACGAGGCTCAGCAGCAAAAGATGGGTGAAGCTCATCAAAAAATTTCCATGCCATTGAATCAACTGTATGCCTCATTTTTCCATCAACAACTCTTTTGTCATGATGCCATGACATCAAATGAGATATCTTTGAGCACATAAATAATCTTTGAAGCCTTCGCTTCAGAGGAGAATAACCTAAAATCTTGCATGGTATCTTTTTTCCTTTTTTCAATTTTGTTTCCCACTATGTTTATCATCCTTCCATCTAGATGCACCACAAACTTTGCAAGATTGAAGACAATTATCATCCTTCCAATATAACATGCAATCATTCTTACATGCATCAATCTTCTTACATGAAAGCCCAAGATTTCGAATTACCTTTTTTGCCTCATAATATGAATCCGGCAAGTTTGTTCCATCCAACAATAAATCATCTTTCAAAAACTTCAACAACATCGTAAATGACTCATTACTCCAATGACCAATACTTTTAAGGTGAAGCAATTTAACCAAAGTAGAAAGCTTAGAAACTTTTGCACTTTCATATAATGGTAGATCAAGATCTTTCAATAGCCTATAAAATCTTTTTGCTTCATCATTTGGTTCCTCCTCCATCAAATCATCAGCACTATTATTCATATTATCTCCATTAAAATCGGGGTACAAATCTCTCAGCAAACCATCTATTTCATCCTCATCATCATCCTCTTCAATGTCATTATCATCTATTTTTTTAAAATTTGATTGTTCTTCACCTGACATCTCCCCATGGTGATACCAAAGAGTATAACTTGGT
>JAJOOO010007795.1:0-60425 GCA_029582685.1 Solanum piurae | reverse complement strand
GAGGGAAAACGAATTCAATCAAAGGAGGTGTAAAGATATATAGCTACAAAAGTTATCCTTGTCACATGGACAGATGTTACCAAAAGGGGCTGCCCAAAAAGCATACATATATAACTATATTTATGTACTTTATACCCACACTTCCAATGTATAAGTAAGTATAATTAGATAATTACGCAAATACCCCCATACAATACCTTAATTTACGATAACAATTTATGCTAAGCAAGTTTGCAAATCACAACATTTCAAGTTCCAAAAATGAGAATAAAACATATTCTAGTAATTACGAGATGATGCATCGACATGCAAGTGTTGGTCTAGTATTTTAGGGGTGTTACAAAGTCTTTGTTCGGAGTTGGATTTCTTTGCCACCTAGCGTTTCAAAGTATTTATTGTAACGACCCTAAAAATGAAATAGGAAGAACTAGAGCCTCACATGTGAGTTTGAAGTTGAGAACTTGATGAAATGATGAGAATGGCTTTCGAAGTTTAGTTTAAAGAGAATTGAAGGCAAATGATAAGAAACGACTATAATGTTCGGAAACTAGTCATTTGAACTAGTGTGTTCTAAGGCCTTGTCGTTGAAGTTTAGAGTGTTGTATGAGGGTGAAAACTTGTAGAAGTGACTCCTATACTTAGAACATCATGTTTAGAGGTTAAACGTCCGGGTAAGACTCCCCAAAGACCACTTGAGGGGTCCTTGAGGAGGACCCCAAAACAGTCCCCAAAGCTGCCTAGACAACATGGTTTGATCTCCTTGGTGGTGATCTACGGTGGCAAAACACGCCCCGTAGACCATACCACGGTCCGTTATGGACCTAATGGTTCCATACTTCAATTTTCTTGGATCCTGCAGCATTTATAGCCACAGTCCCAAACCATGGAAGCCAACCACGGCCAGTGGATTGATCTACGGTCCGTGGAAGGCTAGCCGTAGATAGGAACTGTTTTGGCATTTTTAGTTTAGTTGGGGGTTAGTATTTTAATTAGTTATTAAATAGGGGTTAAGGGTGGTCGGTTAGTAGTTAATTAAATGATCTATATAGACTTAATAAGTCCCTAAACTAAGTCATAACCTCATCACAAGTCAAGACCCCAAATCAAAAATAGAATTTCCCTCCCTGTCAAACTACTTTCTCTCTAAGAACTCTATTGAAGACTTCAAGTTTCTAAGATCAATTTCATCAAGGTTTTCAGAGATTTTTCAAGGGGATTTCGTGGATTCTCATCTAATAGGTATGGTGGCTTTGATCCTTGACTAATCTTCCATTCAAGGAGCTAATTCAAAGACGATTTCAAATCACAAAAAGTTAGGTTTTCATTTAATCTCATGGGTTCTTGCATAAAACATTTTCAAATGATAAACTATGATTATATTGATGTTTAATTGATGATTTTACTCTATGAACCCATGATTTCTATAAACTCCTAAATTTAGCCTTGTGAAGTAGGTTTGTTGATTATGAATGAATGATGATGGAGTTATGTGTAGATTGATTTAGATTATTGATTTGTATCATTATCTAGGTTTAATTATGGTGAATTGTTGGTGAATTGAGGATTTGTGATCATAGCCTTGAATGGGCAATTTGACCTAATTTGCTTGTTGAAGTAGTGTTGTGATTGAACTATTGATCCACTTGAAAGGTGGAGGCGTTTACTTATTATGTACATTGTGATCATGGACTTGGAGGCCTAATTTGATGAATTGAAGTATTATCATGATGTTGTATATATGAATGTGATGTGAAGCATGTGTGTGATCTCAATGAATGAAGCATGATCTTGTTTAGAAGTTACTTGTGTTAGGATTGAGTGTTATCTCTCTATTAAAAGTTGTGAATGAAGGTGTCAATGTGAAAGGCTATTCTCACATACACACACACTAATGAATGAATGAATGAATGAACGAATGAATAAATGAATGTGGGATTTGAGATGGATAATCAACCGTGAGTTGATACGGGGTGTCTAGTAGCAATCTCTATATACCTTCCTAATGAATGAATGTGGTATTTGAGATGGATTCTCATCCGGGAGTTGAGGCGGAGTGTCTAGTAACAATCCCAATATTCCTTTTTGATCTTTCCAATGAATGAACAAATGTTGGGTTGGGATGGATGCTCATCCGGGAGTTGAGGCGGGGTATCTAGTAACAATCCCTTATAACATAATAAACTAATGTAATGAATGTAATGTACTTCGTGGGGAATAATGCTAAGCCCCGAGTGGATATGGTTAGAGATGGGTGCCCATCCGGGAGTTGTGGCGGAGTAGTTAGTAGCAATCTCTTGGGAAGGATGCTTATCCGTGAGTTGAGGCAGGGTATCTAGTAGCAATCCCTCTATCCCATAAACTATGTGCCCACATAGGTCTAGCTAGTGGATCCACTTAAGCTAAAGAACAATGGTCCTACCTTAGGCAAGTAGGAATCCCTTATCCGGTGAGGGTGATACCGGGATTCCATGTCAAGCTCTCATGGTCTATGTCGGTTAATGCTTACCCCTACAAAGAATGTTAATGAACTATGGCTTCTTAAGGATGTACTACTTATTGTAGGTGGTGGTATGGAACACCATCTATGCATTGCACAAGTAGGCATTTGAGAGAGGTCATGGTGTGTTCCTTAAAATGTTAAATGAATTAATGGACTCTTATGATCAATATAACGAAAAATGTTGATCTTGTGTCTTAATGAATGAATGTGTTCGTAATAAAGCTAATGAATGGTGACTTAAATGCATAAATGTGTCCTAAATGAACCTAATAAAGAATGTTGACTCTTAAATGCTTATATTCTTAAAATGTAAAGATGCATGCTATACTTGTATTGTATAATGAATGACTTGCTTGTTATGACTTGATGAATGTGGATGTGCCTTGCCTAGGGTGCCTTCAAAGGAATACTTAGTGTGAGTAGTAGTATGGGATGCTACTTGCACATTGCACAAGTAGGACTTAGGGGTTATCTTAGGTAGTTGTCCATATGTGATGATCATGTCTTATATAATGTTTATATCTCTTTATGAATGACTATTGTTGAAGGTGGAAAGGTTATGTGATGAGTTCACCTTTGGTGACCTTAGGGTGATACTTTGGTGTGGATAGTGGTATGGGGCGCTATCCATACATTGCACAAAGTGTTGCCTAAGGGTTACTTGAGGTGAAGGGTTAAAGGTAAAGGAAATGGTTTATATGTGAAGTATGTTCTAAAGTGAATAATGACTTGTATGTTGGTTATAATTGAATATCATGTTTCTTATACTTGTATTTCATGAAGTTTTACCTATATAGCATAAAAAGCATGTCTCTCAAATAAATGTCCTTTTTAAGCATGTTTTTTGCATGGCTATCATACTTAGTATATCTAATGTGCTAACCCCATTCTTCCCCTTTTCTTACTAAAGTGTAGGGATTGGAGATATTGGTGTTCTATACTTGATGGATAGGTTTCTAAGGTGCATGAAGATGAAGACTTGGTAAGTCCTCATAGATCCGAGGACAAAACACATCATGTTTCTTTTATGTCTTTTAGTTATGTTAAAGTATTCTATGGGTTAAGTCCTTAATGTTTTATTCAAAGTATTAGATAGTTTGAGACATTGTGTATAATGTTTAGAAAGTCTTCCGCTTGGTTTTTAATGCAAAATGTCTTTGATTGTAAATAATTTTTTTAATTTTTCTCTATTTTCAAGTATCTTATGCAATGAATGAGCTATGAGGCTTGTATTAGACCCCTTCGGGGTTGAGTACGCCGTGTTACAACTAGGGGTGCTCTCGGGTCGTGACATTTATTCGGCATCTAAGGTTGGTTTTCCGAACTCTGAATTCAATTTTAGTGATTTTTACTCATTTGAAATTGATTTTGTCTTAGTGATGTGTGTTGGGCCTCTCTGATCATAATTGTGTATGTGTGTGCCTATGTTAATTTGAATATCATGCCTATAATGCATATAATGTTGATTTCCCAAGATTTTGTGCCTTAAAATTGATTAAAATTGTGGGGTTGTGCTTGAATATTGTTGGGTCTAGTCAGGTAAAGTTTAAGTAACCCACATTTGTGCCAAGTGACGTAAGTTTCCCAATGATGGAGCGGTTGACGTCATTCCTAAGGGCAAAAGTCATCAAATGGCCAAATTTTGCCAAACCGAGAGAAGTCTGAGTATCCCGGGGGCATGGGTGTAATGTGTCTTAATTTAATTGTATGGGGGCTTAGTTTGATTTTGTTTTCGGGGGTTGCAAGGTTGAATTTGGGAAGTTGGGTTGAAAGTAGGCATGTTGGGTCGTTTGGCGAGCTGGGTCGAGCTCGCCGAACCACTCGGCGGTTCGCCAAATAACCTTATTGCCTTTAATTTCTTTCTTAATCTTCATGTGGGTTATGTAACTTTCGGTGAGAAGCCTGAGTTCGCCGAGTGCACTCGGCAATTCGCCAAATGTCCTTCTTGATCGCCCTTTATCTGCGCCCCTAATCCCTAAAAGCACTGTAACTTTCGGTGAGCTAGTCCTTGCTCGCCGAATGCTGTCGGCGATTCGCCGAAAGGCCCTTGCATCGCCGACATGCAAAAAATTTCTGGGATTTTTGAGCCAATCCTTTCGGCGAGCCCGATCTAGCTTGCCAAAGAGATTCAGCGACTCACCGACCGGTTCGACGAGTCTATCTGCAACTGTTTTCTTCTGTAGTTTTGCTTGAATTATTTCTTACTTTCCTCAATGTTTTACAGATATGTCTAGACCTAAAATGGCCGGTAGAGATATGCCACCTCGTAAGAAGGCCAAGGGTATATAAATCATCGAGGATGCAGCTGCATCTAGGGCTAAGGCCACCAAACTTCCCACAACTGGTGGGAAAGGAAATGGATAGAGCAAAGCACCTGCACCTGCGTCACCGGAGGCCAGCTCCAACAGTGACAGTATCTACGCCACTCACCTCACCACTTCTGAGAGTGAGGGTGAGAACCAGAAGCATCAAGCTGCAACTTCTGAGCCTGAGGATGATGAGCTAGTAGCAGCACAGAGGGCAGAGCTGCTATCCAAAAGGATGAATGATCCGTCTAGGATCAGGAATCCCCAGGCCACCACTACTTCTCCTACTCCAGCTCCAGCACAGGTCAAGGTCCTAGCACCACAGGTACAGGGTCCTCCTATCCGGTCTATGAACAAACTGAAGACCGAGGGGTTGAGGACCATTATAGAGGAGAAGTGTCTATCCATTGATGGGGTCATTGACATGTATCCAGAGATTATGAGCTGCCTGAGGTCACATAATTCTAGCTCTTCACCAAGCCCCCTGGTCCGTACATTCCAATTTGGGTCAGAGAGTTCTACAATGCTTGCAGTGCCTTAATACCACAAGGGAAGAAGCCAGCAGCCAAATTCAAACCGGTTGACTATGTGGTTGTTAGAGGTCGGAAGGTGAAATGTGATAGTGACACTATAAATGCAGTCATGGAATGTTCACGGGTCCAATATATATTATTATTTGTTTCAATTTATGTGACACATACAAAATTAAAGAATTAATTAAACTTTAATATTAATTTTAAATAGTTTAAATTTGTAATTGTTGTTAACTATGGTAATTTTTTTATGTCTTTTAACATTTTAAATTGCTAATTATTATTGTATGATTTGTAATATCTTTTATGCAATTTTCAAATAATAAATGTTATTTCTTCTTTCTCAATTTATGTGGCACTAATAAAATTTTGAGATTCAATTTATTTTTTTTGTCTTTGAAATATTTCTATTGTTAATTACTGTAATTTATAGTACTTTCTAAGTAATTTTCAAATAATATATATTATTTCATTTGTCCCAATTTATGTGTCACCAATAAAGTTTGAAGAGTCAATCAGATCTTTTATATATTTTTATATCTTTTGAATATTTAAGTAAATAATTATCGTACTAATAGCATTTTGAGATTCAATCAATTTTATTTTTTTGTGTTGGAAATATTTCTAGCTGTTAATTACTGTAATTTATAATTGAAGATGACTGTTAATACAAGATCAGAACAACAGTATTGGAAGACATGAAGAAGTGGTTGGCTCCATTGATATGAGATGATACTCCCAGGTGGCTAGAGGTTGGAGCAACTATCGAAAAGAAGGACCTCAATGTGGCAGTGAGGTATTGGTTTGGCTTCATCAGCAACATGATCATGCCCTCCCAAAATGAGTGTATTCTCCGCCACGCCAAAGAAGCCTGCCTAGGCTACATCATTGCGAGGATAAGGCTGAACGTGGGGATGATCATTACAAAGGAGATGCTCATGCGGCCAAGCAGCGCCAGACTTCCCTTCCCTTCTCGGTGTTGATCACCGAGCTGTGTAGATAGGCTCGAGTTCCTAAAGATGAGAAGAAAGATGTGGAAGTGATTCCCACATCTTCTACTTATATCCGGTGAATTGAGGTGGAGTACTTGAAAGACGAGGCAGAGAGGAAGAAGGCAACCTCGATGGACTCTTCCCCGGTTGTGGATACAAATGCATTACCTGCAAAGGCACCTTTGCCTTCTCTGTCCCCTGGGACTTCAGGTACATCCAGTGTTGTACCTTCTGATACTCCTAGTTCCTCTGCTGCTCCATTGCCTCCCAGATCTGGTACGACTGTTGGTACTGCTTCCCAGCCTACGCTCACTCAAGCTGCATTACTCCAATGGGGCAGCTCACCCATTCTACCTATCGTCGTGCTGCCAGACTTGAGGCCTCCATTCTGGGCATAATTTAGACAGCCCTCGCTGATGTTGTGACACCCTTGAGCGCTACCATTGATGCCCTTGCGGCTAAGATAGCGGTGTTCGAGCATGGACAAGGGGCCACCAAATTGGTGACGACTCTAAAGGTCGCTATTGTTGCACTGAGGAGAGATGTGGACCAGCTGAAGTCCACCAATATGTATATGATCTTCGGGATGGTGGAGATCCCAGATGTGCTAGTTGAGCCAAACATGCCTCTGACCACCACCGGAGATGATGTTCGAGTTGAGGAGGCAACTGATCTCGAGTCTGAGGTGGAGACGGATGAGGAAATGCTTGGGATTGCTGAGGAGGTTTCTTACGAGGGCCTTACAGAGAATGATGAGGCCATGATCAATGCAGTTGTGCTGGTTTCTTTGGCAGATATGCCTTTGGCTGACCCTAGTGGAGCTAGTAGTATTGTTGAGGTGACTCCGGGCACTGATGTCTACGTTCACAGTGGTACACCGGGCACTGATTCCCCGATAGATGGAGAAACTGTTTAGACATGATTCCTTTTACCTCCCTCTCTGTCTTATTTCTATTGACTTTTAGATATTTTTCTTGCATTTGAGGACAAATAACTTTTATTTGTGGTGGGGTGAGACCCACATTTTGTGATTATTGCTTTGTTCGTATATTTTGGTTTTGTGTTATATATTGTGTTTTGCACTGTATTTTGTGGATGCTTGAGCTTGTGGATCCTTATTTTAATTGTAAATCAGTTTTGGACCCTTCCAAAAAAATTCTTGCCACCTCTTGTTTATGTTTGAATGTGGCTGTTCTCTTGAAAATTTGAGCATCGGTCTTGATCAATACTGATGACTTGAATAGAGCTCATAATTGAACAAAAATGAATGTGCAGCTACGATGAGGCCAAATAAAGTTGTATAGGCAATATGTGAACTTTTTGCATCTCGTTGTGACTAGCCAATTATCAAATTGAGTCTCTTGTGATGATCATTGCACACTAGCAAAAGTGTGGAGTCTTGTTTGACATTGGTGTCAATGCCTTGTGCGATGAGCTTACCATGAACCATGTGTGATGACACCTAGAATTTTCCCTGTTGGTCCGATTGACTAAGTGATGCAATCTCTTGAAATGATCTTAGGCAACTTTAAAGAGTGAAACAATTTGACATTATACCTCTTTTGCGGCCTACCTTGTGAGTGTGTGAACTTTGCTTGAACACCTTTTTGAGCCTTAGCCTTTCCTTGGAAGAAACTTGATGAAATTGTGACCTTTCTTTATCCCTTCACACTCGATCCTCATGAGATGTGGTTTGTGTGAATAGCCAACTGAGGCCAATAACCTAAGTTGGGGGTGTTGTGAAAAGAGAAGGAAAATCAAGAAGTGAAAAGAAATCCCCTTTACCCATGGTTGTGAAATAGATGGAACCCCTCCATATAAAAAAAGAGGGAAAAAGGAAAAGAAGAATGAAAAACAAAAAGAATGAAAAAGTTTGAAATAAAGTTGTGAAAGTGCAAAGAAAATGGGGTGTTCGGTATTCCATGGAAAGTGAATAATGGGGTGACCTATGAGCATACATGAGAATGATGAGGAGAAGTAAAGAAAGTGTTGTTCATACCACATTTTGTGAGGATAGAAGCCACTGAGCTTAAATGACTATACCTTTACACTCAGCCCCATTACAAGCCCTGAAATGACCTTTTTTTATCTTGAGTGAGTTGAAACTAGTGTTGATTGGAAAATAAGGGAAAACCTATGGATGAAATCATACATTGTGTTCATCTTTGTGAGTGTGACTGTTGATTGTGATTCCAAATCTTTAAATTGATGAACCATTGTGTGTGAATATGGAATCATTCTTTTTGTGAGGGCATTTGAGCACCTTTGTTGAGCTTGAACTTGCATTTGAAGCAATTAGTGTGAGCTCAAGAATCTTTGGTAACAGTGAGTCACAACTTGAATCCTTGAGTGCACAATTGATCCTTGCATGAGTAAGTTGGGTCTTTTTGTGTGCATTCATGAGTAGGTCTTGTGTAGCACTGTTTGAGACATCCTTTTTGAACTGCTGAACTTGAGTGTTACTTAAGGACAAGCAAAAGTTTAAGTTGGGGGTGTTGATGAGTTCACGATTTGGACTCACTTAGGGCTTTATTTGGATAGATTTAGTGTCCTCAAATTCTTATTTTGTGCCAATAACTTATGTAAAATTCTTGATTTCCAGGTATTTGGATTGAGGAACAAAGCATGGACACTAAAGGGCAAAAAAGAACAAGGCAACTGAAAGAACGAAGAAATGAAGCCCTGATGATCGCCAAGTCTCTTTGGCGAGTCGCCGAATGGACATTACCTCGCCTAAAGTTCTAGTGTGCCAAGCCCTGAAGGAGAAAATAATTTTTGTGATAGAAAGGACTAGTCGGCATGTCGCTTAGTGGTTCCGTGATGCAGTGATTGGATCTCCCAAAGTTAGAGAACTTGAGGATGCTGAAGGCCAAAGCAAAAAGGCGATGGAACTAACCAAAGGGCGGATTGCCGAGCTGATCGGCGATACCGACTTATTGCGCCGAATGGTCCTTCGCAACATATTTTTGGCGAATATAAATACATTTTCAAACATTATGTTTAGTATCTTTTACACAATCAAATTTTATTCGGAACATTCATTAAAGTAATTTTTGAGTTTGAACTCTGAGTATTGAGACTTAATTTCCTTAGCTTTGAAGAATTGAAGTTTTCCATTTTTGAGAAATTGGAAGTGGGTCTTTGAGATTTTTCAAATTGGACCTTTGTAAAGACGAAATTAATCTTACCCAGTTGATGGAAACACAATTTGGTAACGATTTTTATCTTTTTATGATGTCTAGTTAAAACCCCAATTCTTGGGGTCTGATTAGGTGATTATGGGTTGTTTTAGCTGATGTGTATTACTAATTGTTAGTTTAAATGCTGTATAAAAGTGATTTCAATCAGTAATTGTGGTTTAATTTAAAGGATTGTAGTTGCAAATGCAATTCTACCTTCGTGTTTTTGGCTTGCTCGAGAGATAGATTTTAAAACCAAGATTATTGAATTGATGGTCTATGGGTATTGGGTTGTTATGGGTTCAACTCGAGAGAGTGAATCCTAAACCCTTTTCCACACATTCAGCTTGAGAGAGTGAATGGACTAAGGCGTAGACTGTTCTTATTTGCTTGCTTGTTGGTTTTCAAGAGAAACTGACTTGATTCGGGGTAAATTGTTCGAGAGAAAGTGTACCTCCTCTATAGTCTAGCCTATTCACTAATTTACAACTATTTTCTAGCAGTTGCAATTACCCATTTGTCTACATTAGTCCATAATCGAATCATATCCCAAGAACCCATCTCAATATTGTTATTTTTGTGTTATTTTGTTGTTGTTGTAGTTGATAATTACAACTAACCCCCCTTCCCCTGTTATTTGACATTCGTGTCATCCCCTAATTTGAAGTATTTTTTTAATAAAAAATGGCTATTCCTATGGCTGATTTGAACATATTCATGCTTTTCAATTGATTCTCAAGCACGTACCACTCCCTGTGGGATTCGACCCCAACTCATTTAGTTGGGTTATATTATTGACTAACGATCGCTGACACTTACAATTGGATGAAGTGTCCTGATACGTGAAATCACTCTCGTCCATCGTGTCCTCCATATAAGCTAGCATGACAACTTTCGAGCACTTTGTTTACCTCATACTCCGGAATGCATCTTCTTACCACCAAATCCACTCCTTTCTTGAATAAGAATGGTTCATCCCAGATATAGAACTTAGCATCAAGAGTTAGCTTTTTCTTGTGTTGGGTGGTTGCATCTAGAGGGTTCTCTCCACTTACTATCAGATTCACTATGTCCGCATACCGAGGTACTTGAGAGATATCTAGTGTCATCAACTGTTCATCCGGAAACTCTTCCCGGATTCGTTCCCCTTCATGTACATGGGAAAAATATTCTAACCTAGATAAATGATTAGCTATTTGATTCTCATTACCCTTTCTATCTTTGTTCTCCAGGTCAAATTCTTAGAGAAGCAATATCCACTGAATCAGCCTGGGTTTAGCATCCTTCATTTTGAATAACTACCTAATAGCTGCATGGGAAGTATAAAATATTACTTTAGTACCTACCAAATACGATCTGAACTTTTCGAATGCGAACACTAGAGCGAGCATCTCCTTCTCAGTCATTGTGTAATTAGCTTGAGCAGAATCAAGGGTCTTGCTTGCATAGTAGATTGAATGGAACACCTTATCTTTTCTTTGTCCCAATACTGCACCCACTGCTACATCGCTTGCATCACACATGAGTTCAAATGGTAAGTCCTAATTAGGAGCAATGAAGATGGGAGCTTTAATTATGTTTCTCTTCAACATCTCAAAAGCTTTCAAACATATCTTATCAAATTCAAAATTCATCTCCTTCTCCAAAAGACTGCACATAGGTCTTGCAATCGTAGAAAAATCCTTGATGAATCTCCGTTAAAGCCTACGTGTCCAAGGAAACTTCACACCCCCTTTATAGAGGTAGGAGAGGGAAATTTTTCAATAACATCCACCTTTGTTTAATCTACTTCTAATCCCAACTTTTACACCTTATGACCCAATACTATGCCCTCACGAACCAAGAAGTGACACTTCTCCTAGTGAAGCACTAAATTGGTCTCTTCACATCTAGCAAGTACTCTGTCAAGATTCCAGAGACATACCTCAAAAGACTTCCCAAAGACAAAGAAATAATCCATTAACACCTCTACAAAGTTGTCACGATCCAAGGGAACCCCCTAGACGTAACATGGCGTACTTGACCCCGAAGGGGTCTCGTACAAGCCCTTAGCATCTCATAACATAAAATATTAGAACAATAAGAGTTAAAACATATTTAAGTCCAAAAAGTCTTTATAAATGAAAGCGGAAGTCTACTTGTCTCAATTAGCCATCTATTAAAATTCATGAGTCAAAATAGGGTCACAACCCTAACCAACAAAATCCAAAAATAGGAAGTACAAAAAAAATTATGAAACTCCAAGTGAAAAATCCCGTCCTCGAATCATAAGGACTCACCACAAGAAAGGAGAATAGTCGAATCCAAGCTTGAACCAAAGAGTAATCGCCTTAAGAACCGGAACCTACACTTTGGAAAAAATGTAGAAAATATGGGTTAGTACAAAAATTGCACTAAGTATGATAATCATGCACAAAATCCTTGAAAACATGCTAAAGAGGACATTTTAGTTAAATGCATTCCATTTACTATTTTAAAACATAATTTTGGAGATAATGAAAAGAAAGCATAGGTCATAAGCATAAACAACTCATATGTCATCATATCATAATAGGAACATACCATAAGTACCCTCAAAGCCTACTTGTGCAATGAATAAATAAGATCCCATAATCCTACTCATACTAAGTAAGGATTTTTGAGTAAGTACGGTTCACAATTCATATTCTTGTTCATACTAACATAAAAGGGAGACTAGCCTTAACCAACATAGACCATGTGAGCTAACATGGAATCCGGTGTCTACCCCACACTGAAAATAGGTTGTCCTACTTGCCTAAGGTAGAACCATACTCTTAGCTTAGGTGGATTCATTAGCTAAAGACCTATGAGGGCACATAGTTTGTGGGATAAGGAGATTGCTACTGGAAACCCGCCCTCTACTATTGAAGGAGCTACCATCTCATGATACCTCTTCTACAAACCCGCCCTCTACTAACGGAGGATCCTACATCTCATTTTCAATATCCACTCGGTGATAAGCATAATTCCCATTGAGTTCATATTATGTCTTGACTTAAGTTCATAATTGTAGAGGGATGTCTTGACACTCAATCCAACATAACTCATACTAAAGCTCATAGATTCATTAGGTGAGACTAGTCTTCCAACCTTAGAATCACTATGTGTAACAAACCTTTCACACCATATCATATTCATACATAAGTGTGTACATGAGGATAATCATCCAATCCACACAACGACTAGATCATAATCATATTAACTTTACTCTCAAAGTGTTCATAAAGCATATTCATAATTCTCATAATAATGCATAATTATCATACTTTGTCCTTCAAGAACCATAGGTTATATTCATTCAACATAACCAGAATTACTACATTATACATGTATAATGACAGGATTCAATTAATCCATTTAGTACATTCACAATTCTACCATATTCTATTTACATCAATCAATACCCACACTTTTAAGATCCAACTTGGGAAAATAGGGAAGTTCATGGATTCATTCATCATAAAACCATCTAAAATCATCAATATATTCATAATAAAACATAAATCAATCAATAAAAACGAATTTGAAAGGAATCCATTAGATTGAAGTCAAACCCTAACTTTTTGGGGAAGTTACTACGTTTGAAATTGAGTTTGGAGGGACTCCATGAATGAAAATTATCCATGTATGAAGGACTACCATACCTTGGTGAATAATCCCCACGAAATTTAGAAGAAAAACCAAGCTTTTTGAAGCCCTAGGCCCCAACCTACTCCTTTTTCTTCTTTGAGTTCTAGAGAGAGAAATTTTGAGAGAAGATGAACTTTGGGAAATTATTTTGGTGTTTGGAATTTATGACTTAATTTGGGTGAATTTGTCTAAATATTGACTTATATAGGGCCCGTAAACTTACCCAAAACGACTCCACTTCAATTGGGCTTAAACGTGAATCACCACTGGTGCAATCTGCAAAATCTTGGCTTAAGCAATGGTGGTTTGGTAAATTGCTTTTGTGATTAGTTAAGTTGAGGGACGGTTATTTTGGGTTAATTATGGTATTTTAAGAGTATTAAAAGTATTAAACTCTATTTTCCAATTCATTATCTCAAAACCCAAATAAGAACCCACCTCTCTTCTCAAAAGTTCTCTCTCTAGAAACCTCCATTAGAGGTGAAGGCGTCAAGATTCCAAGGTCAAGACTTCAAGTTTTTAAAGGGATTTTCATAAAGTTCTTCCATAAAAGGTATGGTAGTCTTCATCCTTGACTTAGTTTCTTTCAAGGAGCCAATTTGAAAAGTGATTTCAAATCTCCAATGTTTCCCCCAAAAACCCTAGATTTCAATCTATGCATGGGTTCGATTCTAAACATTTTCCAAGGCTTTATTGCATTTATCTATGAATGAATTATGGATTTAAAGATGAATTAAGATGATTTCTTCCTAGAACCCATGTTTTTCCCCAAATTCCTAAATTGTGATTTTTGATTGGGAATTGATTGATCATGAAGTATGTGAATTGTTTATGTGTATATGGATATTGAATGTTGAAATTATGTTATTACTCTTGCCTAATTGTATTGATCTAAGGTGTGTGGGTGAATGTGATCCATGACCTTGAAAGGCAAGGTATGAAGGCTAAGGTATGAAGGTTAAGGTATGAATATGATGTGAAGGATGTAGCGACCCTTTCGAAAGGATACTACCACTTAAACAAGAAATCTAATTAAATACTTGCGACATTTAAAAGAGATTAACGATGGCCATATTGATTATAATTTAGTAGAGGGATTAGGTTCATAAATAAAAACAAGGAAATAGCTAAGGATGTGCATCCTGTCCATTTAAACATTTATTTGATGTCAAATTTATATTGCGTAGAATTTTAACTTATGGTGGAAAAACCCTTCCAAAATAATCTAAGCAAATAACTTACGAGATTTTCATGCATATATTGTCCTCACACTGCAAAAATCATATAAAAAGAATATTACCAACTTCCGAGTACCCAAATTAGGTGGTTCATGCTTCACACAACCATTCAAAACAAGTAGTAAATTTAATATATTACAAGACTTGGGCTTACACACCCCAAAAGAACAAAACATATTGCCATACTTATATTACAACCCATGGTGACATGATCAAACTAGCCCTCAAAATTTCATGTAAATATACAACACATAGATCATGTACAAGTCCCAAGGTTTATACAAAATATAGATGCCTATATGCAAATGTGATCTTCCTTAAGGCTCTCAAAATCTCCATCTCCAATGGCCAGCTTCATGCCTCCTCTCGATCATTCCCTACGATAGAGACAACTATCGGTAAACATATAGCTTAGTGGTGTAAAAACTATAGGTTCGGAGCCCTCAGATGCACCAAGCTACCTTTCTCAAGTCATAGGCAGTACAATTGAAATATAACAAATAAATCAAGTAAACAATATATAAAGAGTATCAAGTTTGATATTTAGAGATCCAAATGTCAAGAACTCTCATAGCACCATTTTCCAAGAGATTCTATAACAAGGCTCGCCCAATATATACATCATGTCGTCCCACCAAGCACAAGCAGGTATCAAGAAGGGCCGACGCCCTGCACAAAGAAGGGTCAAAGCCCAATAATCAAGAGAATCAAGAACCATATTAAAAATGGCTTTCTAGTTCGTACTTAAAATGGTCAACTTCCATTCTTAAGACGGACTAAAATTCCAGAGTCAAGATGACAAATGATCCGAATCAAGAGTCATGTCAATAGTAACAAATTCACAGCCACAAGAAGGACAAGGTCCCAACAAGAGTGCCAAGTGATAAAACAATCCGTACAAGTGGGCGAGTTACACAAGCGTATTTAATGTCTTAAAGGATACCAACACGGCAATGCAAAGTGACAAGATGTAACAAAGGTACCAATATCAACTTTCAGATATACCAGCAGGTAAAAAGAGTGAAAGTATAAGTTTATACACAAACTTCAGTTCTTTAGCACAGAAACAGTCCAACACAACTTCAAGAGTTCAAACCGTAGACCAACCAGCGTATCAAGGTCTTCAACTTGTACGCGAGTATATACAACCTTAAAAAAATGAATTAAATAACTTATTTACTTTCTAGTAGCTCAATAATGATGAATTAACACAGGGTTATCATCACAAGTAAGCCTAGCCTGTACAAATACGACTATGCTCCCAAAACAGTAATTCTGGCCAACAAAGTACTTCATGTCGCAACTTAGATTTGAAATGGAAAACGTAAAAACTGGACTTTATATTCTTCATAAAAGATGTATATACAGCTCTTAATCTTGCAAATAATCAAGAATCACCACAAAATACATTTTGTACAAAAAGATATATTCAAAACACTAACAGTTGATCATACAGGATTTCAAATTCCGAAATCTGGACAGAACTTTCCCTATGTTGCGTCCCATATTTCGAATCCATAACAGCTAAATTAGAGTTTTACATAAACATAGAAGTTGTAGGTATACCAATTATCTTTCCAAATTATATTTATTCACTGTAAACGAAGTTCTAGAGATCGGCCTATGCATAAAATACGAAACACTACCCAGCTTAGAAACATATTTTATCACTTACCAAAGAGAAGGGTGTGTCTCGAATTCCAGCAAAAAGGACCAAGTTTTTGTCTTGTGATTTTGAATAACAAATGGTTAGATAATGTTCTAAGGTTCTTAGACTTCAGGGGAAACGAATTTCACTAGAGGAGGTGTCAAAATATATTCTCAAGAGTGATGTTTATCACATGCACAACTGTCTCCAAAAGGTGGCTGCCCAAAAAAAGGTTGGCTGCCCAAAATGCATTCATATATACCTATATGTATAACCCTCACCTCCCTTTTAAGTTATACATAATTATAATTAGAATATTACGTAAATACCTCAATACAATCCCTTAAATTACGATCACAATTATGTTAAGCAAGATTGCAAATATCACAAAATTTCAAGTTCCCAAAATGAGAATAAAACATATTGTAATTAAGCAATGGTGTATCGACATGCGACTCTTTGTTAGCATTTCGGGGTGTTACAAAGGATATGTATGTGATCTCAATAGAATGTTATAGAATGTTAAGGGTTTCTATAATGTGATGTTATTACTTGGATTGGTAGACTTATGCATCATATTCTTGTATGAATGAAAGTAATGTGGATTGATGTATCTTGAATTGGTAGGCTAAGGCATCCTTTTCTTGTATTGATGAATGTGATCATGAATGAAGTGTCTTGAATTGGTAAGCAAAGGCATCCTCTTCTTGCATAATGAATGTATCTTGACTTAATGTCTAATGTCTTGAATCGGTAGACTTAATGTTGGTAGCCCTTTCATAAATGACTAATGAATGTAATGATAACCTTGAATTGGTAGACCTAATGTTGGTAACCTTTCATGAATGAATGAATGATGAAGTATTCTAGGCTAAACCTTGGATCGGTAGACCTAATGTTGGTGGCCCTTCATGAGGAGTCTAGGAACTAATGTGATGTTAAACCTTGGATCGGTAAACCTAATGTTGGTGTCTCTTCCTTGTGTGGAATGATGAACCTTGAAGTGATAGACCTAATCGTGGTGGCTCTTTCTAGGAAAGTCAATGAGCTATCCTTGTAATGTACCATGAAGCGGTAAACCAAATGTTGGTGGCTCTTTCATGTGTAATGTATCTTGGGGCGGTAGGCCTAATGTTGGTGGCCCTCTCAAGTACAATAATGTAATGTAAATGAAAATACTCTATGAGAATGTAGGCTAAGAACCAAGAGGATATGTTAAGATGAAGGTTCTCCCCACGTTTGGCCGGATTTCAATGAACATCTTTCATATCCCATAACTATGTGCCCACATAGGTATAGCTAGTGGATCCACCTAAGCTAGATGTTACCGGTCTTACCTTAAGCAAGTAGACCACCTCTTTACGGTGTGGGGTTTCATGAGCGGATTACATGTCTAGCTCACATGGTCTATGTCGGTTAAACGCTTATTTCCATCATTTGAGATGTGCATTATGGTTTCTTAAGAAGTTCTATGAAGTGTGGGTGGTAGTATGGGATGCCATCCATGCATTGCACGAGTAGGCTTTGAGAGGGTTATAGTGAGTTCTATAAGGTCGTAATGACTAATGAATGAATGTCCCCTTATGATGATGCTAATGAGAATGATGATGCAATGTCTAATGAATGAAGGTGCTCTAAATGAAGCTAATGAAGAATGCTGACTTATATTGTTAAATGTAATGATGCATGCTATACTTGGTTTGTATTATGAGTTACTTCCTTGTCATGATTTATTGAGTATGAATGTGCCTTGTCTATGGTGACTTCAAAGGAGTACTTAGTGTGAGTAGTAGTATGGGATGATACTCATACATTGCACAAGTATGACATAGAGTTGCCCTAGGTGATGGTCCTAATGTGATGATATGACTTATGAAATTTTTATGTCTCTTATGTATGAGTATTATGTAAAGATGGAAAGGATGAATGGTAAGTTCACTTTTAGTGATCTTGATGTGGTACTTAGTGTGGATGGTGGTATGAGACGCTATCCATACATTGCACAAAGTGTAGCTTGAGGGTTATTTGAGGTGAAGGCTTAATGTGAAGGTAACAGTTTATATGGTGTTTATGTTCTAATGTGGTGAAATGACTTGTATGTTGGTTATGGTTGTATATTATGCCTCTTATGCTTATGTTCATGAAGTTTTCTCAAATTGGCATATATCATGACTTTCAAAGAAAATGTCCGTTTTAAGCATGGTTTTGGCATGGTTTCCATACTTAGTACTTAATTGTGCTAACCCATATTTCTTAATATTTTTACCAAAGTGTAGGGTTTAGAGATGTGATGTTCTATATTTGAAGAATAGGTTTCTAAGGAGCTCGGAAATGAAGACTTGGTGAGTCCTCATAGTTTCGAGGAAAAAACCCACTATGTTCCCTTTTATGTCTTTCATAGTATGTATAGAGTTTTTGTATGGGGTATGTACCAAAGTTGTATTCAAAATATTAGATGGTTTGAGATATGGTATAGAAAGTCTTCTGCTTGATTTTATGAAAAATGATTTCGATTGTAAAGAAAGTTTTAAATTCCACCTTATTTTCCTATGTTCTTATGCTCAAGAATGCTATGAGGCTTGTATGAGACCCCTTCAGGGTCAAGTACGCCGTGTCACGTCTAGGGGGTAGCCTTGGGTCGTGACTGGGGAATATTTGAAACTTCATGACCACAAAAGGTGTAACAAAGGACAAAGTGGCACCGTGATCTAACAAGAAATATACATCAATAGAAAAGGCTTTTAACTTACCGGTCACAACATCGGGGGAGCTCTTTTGGTCACCTCAGAATTTAGGAGCATAAAAGAGGTTTTTCTTTTGAGTAGTGGAGTTTGAACCGCTTGGAGGAGCTTGTTTGCCCTCTTTCCTTGCCTCAAGTTTTGGAAAATCTCTCATCTTGTGGCCACTCATTCCACAGCCATAGCACCCATCCGAGCCAACTAGGTACTTGCCTTCATGTTTTCTACCACATTTTGCACAATTACGCCTAGCCACATAAGAACCACCATTATTACCTCCTTAAGGTTTAGGGTTGGAAACCCTATCCTTGTCGAACCTTGGAGCACTAGAGGAGCCTTGATTGGGAAACCTTTGTTTGAACCTTTGAGGACCCTGTCCATCAGACTTAGCATTGGAAAAATTCCCATCACGGGTTCTAGCTGTTTTCACCTCTCTATTCTTGTCTTGGAGTTTCTCATCCTTCATTTGTCGGGCATACACCATAAGACGTGAGATATCCATATTATCATGAAGCATTGCTGAACGACATTCTTTTCTTTCCAATCTAGACACACTCGTCAAATACCTACTCATCATATCCATTAAATTTGCCACCAAAGCCGGGGCATACTTGACAATTGAGTAAACTTTAGAGAATACTCTTGAACACTCATACCTCCTTGATGAAGGTTACTGAATTCTTCCACCTTAGCTTCCCTCATCTCTCAGAGAAAGAACCTTCAAGAAACGTTGATCTGAACACTTCCCACTCTATTGGACCCGCTCCTACCTGCCTATTGTTCTTCCATTGAGTATACCATGCTTGGGCGACACTCTTCAATTGGTAAGAGGCTTACTACGCTTTCTCTACCAAATTCACCCCCACGACATCAATTATTTTATAAACCTCTTCCACAAATTCTTGAGGGTCCTCTCCCAATTTGGAACCAAGAAACACGGGAGGGTTCATTCTTCCGAAATCCCTCAATCTAGAAGCCGCGGAGTTCATATTAGGGTTCACATGAGTCCCAAAATCTCTATTGGCCAGAGCCGTCACCGCTTGAACTTGAGTAGTCAAAGCTTGATCTTGAGTCGTCATAACTCGGGCCAACATTTGGAAAGCCGACCTAACCTTCTTCATTTGAAATAAACAGAGGGTCACTCGAAGCTTGGTTAACTTGAGGAGCTTGATTGCATTGAGGAAATCCTTGATGCACATTCTCCTCTTCCACCCTTGAAGCATTAGCCCTTCGTGTATTCATTTCCTGAAGACACAAGAGACGGATTAGGAGAGAGACTTTTATAGAGTTAAACTCTAAGGCAAGACTCAAGAATAATGAAAGAAGTGGCATTTCCTAAACATCTTATAGCCTCTCATTCATAAGTGTGGCGCGCTTCACACTTATGAACAAGACTCTACTACACGTGGCTTATGAGGTATCATCCTAGAATCATTCTAAGCCTTGTGCTCTGATTACCAAGTTTGTCACGACCCAAGGGTACCCCTAGACGTAACATGGCGTATTTGACCCCAAAAGGGTCTCGTACAAGCCCTTAGCATCTCATAACATAAAGTATTAGAAAAATAAGAGTAAAAACACATTTAATTCTAAAGAGTCTTTATAAGTGAAAGCGGAAGTCTACTTGTCTCAATTAGCCATCTATTACAATTCATGAGTCAAAATAGGGTCACAGCCCCAACCAACATAATCCGAAAATAGAAAGTACAAAAAAAAATATGAAACTCCAAGTGAAAAATCCCGTCCTCAAATCATGAGGACTCACCACAAGCAAGGAGAATAGCCAAATCCAAGATTTAACCAAAGATTAATCGCCTTAAGAACCGGAACCTACACTTTCAGAAAATGGTAGAAAATATGGGTTAGTAAAAAAATTGCACTAAGTATGATAGTCATGCACAAAATCCTTGAAAACATGCTAAAGATGACATTTTAGTTAAATGCATGCCATTTACTAGTTTAAAACATCATTTTGGAGATAATGAAAAGAAAGGATAATTCATAAACATAAACAATTCATATGTCATCATATCATAATACGAACATACCATAAGTACCCTCAAATCCTACTTGTGCAATGCATAAATAAGATCCCATAATCCTACTCATACTAAGTAAGGCATCTTGAGTAAGTATGATTCATAATTCATATTGTTGTTCATACTAACTGTCACGACCCAGGAGTACCCCCTAGGTGTGACACGGCGTACTTGACCCCGAAGTGGTCTCATACAATCCCTTAGCATTCATAATATAAGATAAAATAAATGATGCAGAATTTAAAATCCTCTATCCATACAATCAAAAACTTTATAAAATGGAAGTCTAACTTGTCTCATTTAGCCATCTAATACAATCTTTGTATCAACAATAGGGTCACAACCCTTCAGCGTAAATCAAAACATAAAATGACTTAGAAAGAAACTACTAAGACTCATACGTCCTCGAATCTTGAGGACTCACCAACTAGCGAGGAGAATGATCAATTCGAAGCTCTTAGCCACAAGAAGAATCAAATTGAGTGCCAATCCCTACACTTTGGAAAAATGTAGAAAAATATGGGTTACTACAAAAATAGCACTAAGTATGATAGCCACACAAAAATCATGCTAAAAAGGACATTTTAGTAGAAAAGCATGCATTTAAAAAGTTTAAGAATCATCATGCACTTTTAGTATAAAAACATAAGTCACAAGCATATTCATCATGTAAATCATTATAACACAATAGAATCATCTCTTAGGTAACCCTAAGTTATACCTGTGCAATGTATGAATGGCAACCCATAATACCACTCATACTAAGTACCACTTTGAGGCCACCATAAATAGCTTTACCATTTGTTGATCCCATCTTTAGTGAATACTCATAAATAAGGAACATTCTCATTTAATAAGTCATATCAAGGAAGGAAACTCATATTAACAATCCAAGTTAAGCATTCATCATTACCTTTAGCCTTCATGTCAACATTATCAATAGCATAATTACAAGCACAATCATTTGATTAGACATTATAACTTCTGAAGAACACACCATAACAACTCTCAAAGCCTACTCGTGCAATGCATGGATGAAGTACCATACCCACATCCATACTTCATATAACCTCTTGAGTAACCACAGTAAATAACTCACATGATGGGAATAAGCCCTAACCGACATAGACCATGTGAGTAAATCATGGAATCCGGTGTCTATCTCACACTATAAAGGGTTGGTCTACTTGCCTAAGGTATGACCGGTAAATTTTTAGCTTAGGTTGATCCACTAGCTAATATCCTATGTGGGCACATAGTTATAGGATAAGGAGGTTGTTACTAGAAACCCTGCCTAACATGAGGAGAGCTTCCACCTCATAATATCCGCTCGGTGCTAAGCATTTAATTCCCATAAAGTAGTTAATTCTCTTTTAAAATTCTTACACATAAGAGGGATGCCATTGGCCTACCAACCCAAGGTATATTATTGCACATATGAAAAGGTGCCATTAGCCTACTGATTCAAGGTAAATTATCACACACATGAAATGATGCCATTAGCCCACCGATTCAAGGTACATCATTAGAATAACTCATTGAATCCTCATGAAAGGGATACCATTTGGTCTACCGATTCAAGGTTCATCATTATCATATTTCATTGACTCATCATGAAAGAGATACCATTAGTCTGCCGATTCAAGACATTGCGTTAGAATACTTCATTAATCACTCATGAAAGGGATGCCATTGGCCTACCGATTTAAGGATCATTAATATTACTTTTATTCTCACATTAAAGGGATGACATTGGCCTAATGATTCACTTAGGTGAGGAAAGACTTACACATCATGTCTTCATTTACATTGTATTCATAATCACATTACTTTCCTAGTATTCGTAAAACTTGTACATAAACATCATAATCATGATTCATAAACCCATATAGGATTACTACATTATACATGACAAACAACATGATCCAAATAGTTCAATTACTATAAGCACATTCTCATGATATTCATCTTTCTATAATTCACCCACATCACAATTCACAAATTGGGGACACGGGAACTTCATAGTTTCTTGGGGGATATTCAATATAATAAACCATATAAATTACTCAATTAATACATAATTTAACTAATAAATACATAAAATTCACAATTCGATACATTTTAATCACATTCAACCAATACCCACACTTCAAGATCCAATTTGGAAGAATTGGGGGAATTAGTGGATTCTTAAGGAATTCATCTTAAAATCAGTAAATAATCATCAATTTGATCATGTTATAAAGGAATTAAACCATTAGAAACGTTTTTGAAGTGAATCCATGACTTTGAGTAAAACCCTAGCTTTTTGGGTAAAGTTACAAGTTTTGAAATTGAGTTTGGAGGGACTCTATGGGTGAAGGATACCCATAGATGAAGAGCTACCATACCTTAATGGAGTATTCCCACGAATTTGAGAAGAATAATCTTGATTCTTCAAGCCCTAGCTTCCATTTATTCTTCTTCTTCTTTGGAAATTCTAGAGAAAGAAATTTTGGAGAAGATATTCTCTTTTAGGTTTGATTTTGGGTTTTTGGGAATAATGAAGTAAATGGAGTTTTTAATGACTTAAAAACATTTATATAGGTGAAATAAAACAATAAAAATCAACCCCATTTAATAACTACCTAATTAGGAATTTACTAAAAGACCCCGAACTAGGCAGCCCCTTCCCAGGGACTACGCCCACCTTCACGACCTGTCAAGGGAACCACGGCTCGTCGTGGTGCCCGTGGTCCCTTGACCAGTGGCCTCCCCGAACTTGAAAAGTCCCCATGAGGTGAATGCAACCCCACGAGCCTTCCTACGATCCATGGTCTTCACCAAGAGCCGTGAAGTGGCTCGTGAAGGGGAGCCTTTTCTTTGCAGCCTTTGGGGGCTCACTGCCTCATCAACCACGGGTGGCACCACGGCTTGTGAAGGCCCTCGTGGTCATGGTGGGCAGTGGCTATGTTCTTTCTTGGAAGCTTTGGCGCCCCATGTACCTCATTCAAAAACCTTGGCCCTTACCCATAACCCTTGATGTTAATCGTCACCGTTAGGCTCTAGTTTAACCTACTAGTTTCCGAGATGTTACATTATCTCCCCCTTGAGAACATTCATCCTCGAATGATGATCTAGACACCTTATGGAATTAAAGACTCAAGAGTATCAGCCTATCATGCACGACACCTTAAAATAAAGCACAAATCATAGGAGGAAACATCAACTCCATCTCAACATACTCAATGCAACAAAAGGAAGTAGGAACTACATCTAACAACCCATTATGCATGAGAACTTCAACCTTGCTCACATAAATTGGAGGAACTACCTTCTCCAACTCAAAGCATGCTCAACATAACATCATGAAACCAATTATACAATTACTCTCAAAAGCACATTTAATCATGTTCAACAATTCACCTCATGAAGCATATTGGCAACTCATACTAAATGCACATCAACATGAGGAACATAAATCATGAAAACTCATTTTCTCATTAAACATGAAATTTCATCAAGAACATGCATAACATTAGGAGATCATGGAAACATATAAATCACACATGCCTCCAAAACATGTAACAAGCCACAAGGAACTCTTTGTCTCAAGCTTGAACATGAATAGAAGAAAGAGATAAGGATATCAGAACTCTCAACAATCTTGCTTTCTAAGCATACCATCTCCCCCTTGGGAGTAAGACCCTACTAAGGCTAACATTAAAGTCTAACAAATAACATAGGGATCTTAATAAAATATTTACATCTATAAGGAGTTACCAACATACCGGTGCCTTCATCCGGAAGGGCTCATTTGTCCTCTCTAGACTAGAGTGCATAGAAGTGACCATACTTTGGAGCATTAGAATCTATCCCACTATGAGAAGCTAGCTTGGCCTCTCTTCCTTTTTCCGCAAATGTAGGGTAATTTTTCACTTGATGATCATTCTTTCCAAAACCATAGCAACCATTTTTGCCGCCAAAGCACTTCTCATTGTGGTTCTTTCCACATTTGGTGCAAGTAGGCTTAGGAAATGGAGACCCACTACCTTTCTCTTGGTTTTATCTAGGAGTGTTTGAAGAATCTTGGTTGGATGATCTCTTTTTGAACCTTGGTTGACCTTGTTCATTAGGCCTAGCTCTTTTCATCTCTCTATTCTTTCTTTTAAGCTTTGACTCCTCAATTTGTTGTGCATACACTATAAGCCTAGATATATTCATTTTATAATGGAGCATTTCCATAAGACATTCTTTTCCAACTAAGTCGAACACACCCGTCAGAAATCTACTCATCTCATTCCTCAGATCTGCCACTATAGATGGAGAATATTTGGATAGTTGGATAAATTTTAAGGCATATTCTTGGACACTCATGCTACCTTGCCTAAGGATAATGAATTCCTCCACCTTAGCCTCCCTCAAGTCTCGAGGAAAGATCCTATCAATAAATGATTTCTTAAACACCTCCAATTCAATAGGATCCGCTCTTATCGGCCTATTTTTCTTCCATTGAGTATACCAAACTTGAGCAGCATCCTTCAATTGGTAAGCGGCTAGCTCCGCTTTTTCTACCGAAGTCACCCCCATAGCATCAACAACCTTATAAACCTCATCCATAAATTCTTGAGGATCCTCTCCCACTTTGGAACCAAGAAACACGGGAGGATTCATTCTAACAAAATCCTTCAATCTAAAATCCACGGTATTCACATTAGGGTTCACATGTGTCCCAGCATCCCTGTTGGCTTGGGTCGTCATAACTTGGGCTTAAGTTGTTACGTCTTGAGCCAACATTAGAAGAGTCGACCTAACTTATACATCCGACATAGCCAGAGGATTAATCGGTTCTTGATTAGATTGAGGATCTTGATTCACTTGAGGAGCTTGTTTATTGACATTGTTACCCTCCATCCTTCTTACGTTAACCCTTTGTGTATTCATTTCTTGAAGACAAAAAAGAAGGGTTAGGATGGGGACTTTATAGAGCTAGACTCTATGGAACGATTTAAGAGTAATGAAAGAAGTGTAGTTTCCTATCATCTTATAGCCTCTTATTCCTAAATTTGGCGCGCTTTACACTATGAACAAGACTCTACTAGATGTGGCTTATGAGACATCATCCTAGAATCATTCTTAACCTTGTGCTTTGATAAACAAGTTTGTCACGACCCAGGAGTACCTCTGAGGTGTACCACGACATACTTGACCCCGAAGGTGTCTCATATAAGCCCTTAGCATTCATAACATAAGATTAAAAAAATGATGTGGAATGTAAAATGCTTGATCCGTACAATTGAAAAAATTATAAAAGCAAGCCTAAGTCTAACTTGTCTTATTTAGCGATCTAATACAATCTTTGAATCAACAATAGGGTCAAAACCCTTCAACATAATCCAAAACATAAAATGACTTAGAAAGAAATTACTAAGACTCATATGTTCTCGAATCTTGACGACTCACCAACTAGAGAAGAGAATGATCAATTCCAAGCTCTTAGCCACAAGGGGAATCAAATTGAGTGCCAATCCCTACACTTTGGAAAATTGTAGAAAAATATAGTTTAGTACAAAAATTGCACTAAGTATGATAGCCGCACAAAATCATGCTAAAAAGGACATTCTAGTTTAAAAGCATGCATTTAAAAAGTTTGAGAATCATCATGCACTTTTCGTATAAAAACATAAGTCACAAGCATATTCATCATGTAAATCATTATAACACAATAGAATCATCTCTTTGGTAACCCTAAGTTATACTTGTGCAATGTATGAATGGCATCCCATAATACCACTCATACTAAGTGCCATTCCCATAATACCACTCATACTAAGTACCACTTTGAGGCCACCATAAACATGTTTACAATACTTTGAACCCATCTTTAGTTAATACTCATAAACAAGGAACATTCTCATTTAATAAGTCATATCAAGGAAAGAAACTCATATTAACAATCCAAGTTAAGCATTCATCATTAACTTTAACCTTCATTCCAACATTCTCAATAGCATCATTACAAGCACATTCATTTGATTAGACATTATAACTTTTGAGGAACACACCATAACCACTCTCAAGACAACTCGTGTAATGCATGGATGAAGTCCCATACCTCCATCCATACTTCATAGAACCTCTTGAGTAACCATAGTACATAACTAACATGATGGGAATAAGCCCTAACCGACATATATAGTGTGAGCAAATCATGGAATCCGGTGTCTATCTCACACCATAAAGGGTTGGTCTACTTGCTTAAGGTAGGACCGGTAAAATTTTAACTTAGGTGGATCCACTAGCTAATATCCTATGTGGACACATAGTTATGGGATAAAGAGGTTGTTACTAGAAACCCAGCCTAACATGGGGAGAGCTGCCACCTCATAATATCCTCTCGGTGCTAAGCATTAAATTCCCAAAAAGTAGTTAATTTTCTTTTAACATTCTTACACATGAGAGGGATGCCATTGGCCTACCGACCCAAGGTACATTATTGCACACATGAAAGTGTTACATTAGCCTACTGATTCAAGGTACATTATCACACACATGAAAGGGTGCCATTAGCCTACCGATTCAAGGTACATCATTAGAATAGTTCATTGAATCCACATGAAATGGATACCATTTGGTCTACCAATTCATGATTCATCATTATCATAGTTCATTGACTCATCATGAAAGGGATACCATTGTTCTACCGATTCAAGACAAAGCCTTAGAATACTTCATTAATCAATCACGAAAGGAATGCCATTGGCCTACCGATTCAAGGTTCATTAAGATTACTTTTATTCTCACACGAAAGGGATGGCCTTGGACTACTGATTCACTTAGGTGAGGAAAGCCTTACACATCATGCACATTCTTATGATATTCATCTTTCTATAATTCACCCACATCACAATTCACAAATTGGGGACATGGGGACTACATAGTTTCTTGGGGTATATTCAATATATTCAACCATAGAAATTCCTCAATTAATACATAATTCAACTAATCAATCCATAAAATTCATACTTCGATACATTTTAATCATATTCAACCAATACCCACACTTTAAGATCCAATTTGGAAGAATTGGGGGACTTCATGGATTCTTGAGGAATTCATATTAAAATTAGTAAATAATCATCAATTTGATCATATTATAAATAAATTAAACTATTAGAAACGTTTTTGAAGTGAATCCATGAATTTGAGTAAAACCCTAACTTTTTGGGTATAGTTACAAGTTTTGAAATGGAGTTTCGAGGGACTCTGTGGGTGAAGGCTACCCATAGATGAATAGCTACCATACCTTAATGGTCTCTTCCCACAAATTTGATAAGAAAAATATTGATTCATCAAGCCCTAGCATCCACTTCTTCTTTTGAAATTCTAGAGAGAGAAATTTTGGAGAAGATGGACTCTTTTGGGTTTGATTTTGGGTTTTTGGGAATAATGAGGTAAATGGGGTGTTGAATGACTTAAAAACATTTATATAGGTGAAATATATCAATATAAATCGACCCCATTTAATAACTACCTAATTAGGAATTTACCAAAAGACCCCTAACTAGGAAGCCCCTTCCCAGGGCCTACGCCCACCTTCACGACCCGTCAAGGGAACCATGGCTCATGGTGGTGTTCGTGGTCCCTTGACCAGTTTCCTCCCCCAACTTGACAAGTCCCCATGAGGTGAAGGTAATCCCACGAGCCTTCCCACGGTCAGGGTCTTCACCACGAGCCGTGAAGTGGCTCGTGAAAGAGAGCCTTTTCTTGGAAGTCTTTGGGGGCTCACTGCCTCACCAACCACGGGTGGTACCACGACTCGTGGTGTCTACCACGGCTCATGAAGGCCCTCGTGGTCATGGTGGGAAGTGTCTAGGTGCTTTCTTGGCAGGTTTGGCCCTCTTGCCATGACCCTCATTCAAAAACCTTGGCCCTTATCCTTAACCCTTGATGTTAACCCTCATGTTTAGGTTCTAGTTTAACCTACTAGTGTAATGCCCCGCAAACTAGTAAGTTGAACTAGAGAGTTCTAGAGCTTTTCGTAAGAGTTTTGGAGTGTTGTTTGAGAATTAAAACTCGTTAAAACGACTCCCTTACTTAAAATGGAGGTTTAGGGGTTAGGGATTCAAGGTACGACCCCCCAAGGACCACCCAAGGGGTCTATGAGGAGGACCTCAAAACAGTTCTAAAAGCTGTCAAAAACAGCCCACCTACGGATGCCATCTACTGGCCGTAGATGGACCCACGCCCCGTAGGTTGGGGTCGTGGTTCAAGACCTGCAATGGAATGCAAATTATGAGTTTCAGACCTCACCTACAGAGGTGAGTGACGACCAGTAGATCCACCCACGGTCGGTGGGTGGAGGGCATAGGTCATGGGCAGTGTTTATGTTTTAGTTTTAAGTTAGTAATTAATTAGGGGTTAAGGTAGGTCGTCTAGTTAGTTAATTAACCACATATATAAGATTAATAGGCCCCTAAAACTAAGTCATTAACTCGTTCATCTAAGACCCCAAATCCTCTCCAAGAAATTCTCTCTCTAGAAGTGAAGAACAAGAAGAAGAAGAGAAGGAAGAGGGCAGCAACCTAGGTAGTTTTTCACCATTTATTCAAGCTTGGTTAGGGATTTGAAAATAGGTATGTTTATATCATTCATCTATGGGTTCTTCCACCCATAGAGACCCATAGTCCCCCCCAATTGTGAAGTCAAAAACCCAATGCTAGCTAGGGTTGTGCTTACATTGTGGGTAGGGTTTAGGTATGATTCCAATCTAGTGGATAATACCTAATTATGATTATATTAGCATTGAATTAGGATATTATGATGAATTCATGTGATTTCTATGATAAACCCTAGCCTAAGTTGATGAATGTGATAATTGTGGGTTGATGCCATTAGAGGTGAATTTGAAGGCTCATGAGTGATCTTCCTAAATCAATGTCATGAGTAGTAATTGATCAAGATTAGGAATACCTAGACATGAATTGAACTATACTCTATACTACATGATTGATCTTGTCTTGTAAAGTTGAAATTTAACCTTTATACATGAATTGTGACTAGAATCACCTAGTATCAAAGAATGTGATTGAATGTCCTGTAATCTAGGTTCATAATATGCTTCCATGATGTAGATTCATTGAGAATGAGGAGTCATAGTTATGAGTGTTGATCACTAGGGCTCTAGGGTGAAGCTAACATGATTAACTTTAGATTCTAAGGCTTTGAGAGTAAAACCTACATGTGAATCCAAGGCCAATGTATAGGATTGTGTTGAGTGACCATCATCTACTTAATTCACCTTATGAATCATAGATGGTAGGAAGTGATATAATCACTTAGGTCATGATGATATCCTTGTCTAAAGGTAGAATTCTAGACATGATACTACGCATGAATGTGGAATTTACATGAAAGACTTCTCACATAGTAATGGTTCTAAGGTTGAAGGACTTCTCCTAAATAATTGAACCAAAGGTTAGAGAGCCTTTACACCTAGGTCATGGATGGTGATAGTTGCTCACACATGGTCTAAAAAAGGTATTAGCATGGATTGGCTAAGAACTCCATAAAAAGAGTCTCTTTTCTCAAGATCAAGCACCAAGATTCCAAGATCAAAGACTTTCTCTAAGAAAGCTAGTGTTCTTCCTCATGATCAAGAAAAATGCAGTCTTTACCAAAGTTTTCAATCCAATAGCTTTAAAATTGGGTATGTAAGGTTATTAATAGTGTTGGACATCTAAATTTAGTCAGTAAAGAGATAATTAAGGGTTCTACCTAATGTTCATGAATTTTGAATTCAATTTGTGTTTCTTATTATGAGTGTTTATTTCTTAACTATTGAGACTATGATATTCTATGCATTTCGATTCTTGAGTTGTTATTCATGCATATATTATCACATGAACCCTAGTTAATGGCATTTTTGTTGAAAGCTTTTGTTCAATTATTTCCATGCGTTGGCTTTGACATTTATAGTGAGACAAAGTATATTTTTAAGCATCACTTGAGAGGAGTCTTAAGAAGACACTAATGGTTCCAAATATGTTATTTTGCATTGAGAAAACAAGTACTATTTTAAGAAGAGCATAAATATTTTTCACAAGCATTTTCAGTCAGAAAAGTAAAGATCAGTTATCCCTTAAAGAGGGACTTTCTGAGTACTAACTCAACCCAGTTAGTATTATTATATGAGCATGAATGAATAAATTTTAGGAGTAGTATTTAGCACCAATTTGGGTAAGAGTTAAGAAAACTCAAATCCCATAACCTGCGCCGCCAACGTAGATAGGATTGCACCAAATTCGGCGCGACTCACCAGCCTCAAGAAGGATTTTTATATGGATAATTGAATTAAGTTGTGTCATGTACCTTGGAAAGGTATAGGGAGATTCTTGAAACGTGGTCAAGATGTTGTATTATCACGAGGCTTATAGTGGTAGTTGTCGGTTAGAGAAACTCCCCAAGATTTTTTATTTTATTTAAGTATTTACTATCACTGCATACATGTATATAAAACTTTTGATTATTTCATTTCATATTTATGATTTACTTCAGGTGAGTTATTTTCAGTCTTTCATGTAGTTCATTTACTTGTTTCATTCTGTTTTATTACATACCGTACATTTCATGTATTAACGACATTTTGTGCTGCATCATATTATGATGCAGCTTCAGGTACTCACGATGGTAGATGTTTAATAAGGCTTCCTTCCATCAGCCGTTGGTGAGACCTCCTAGCTTCCGGAGGGCTCCAATATAGTTAGTTCAGTTTATTTTATTTTGTCTATGTTAGTGGAATAGTCAGGTAGTTGTGGGTCATGTCTTGTCGCCTATCTTCAATTAGTAGAGAATTCAGAGATAGGCAAAGTAAGTAAGTGAGTCAGTTCAGTTTTGAGTATTCAGAAGTTTCAAACATTTTTTTTATTATTAACATTATTTATATTCAGGTTTGTTTCAAACTTTTGCATGAGATATTTTTTATTTATTTTATTTATTCATTTTATAAGGCTTTATTATGTCTAGTTTTTTCCTTGTTAGCCATCCAGGACAATGGGTTCCCTTGTGATCAATAATGGTTCTGAGTGTCAGCCACATCCAGGGTGTAGGCTTGGGATGTAAAACAAATAGACGAAGACTACTCTAGAAATCCTATAAAGGCTCCCGGGGTGAGGGAGGGATTAAGGGAAAGATTTACCATGTAAGAAAGGTGAAAACCTTAGGAGTGTTGGTGTTTGTGCATCATGATTTTCTCCCGTAGAGCCATGAGTTCATGTACAAGGTTCATCAGCTAATGTTTGGCGCTTATGTAGGCTAGGTTTCCTTTATCTGAGTAGTTAGACCTATTTTACATCATTATATCTTGTACATGTTAGGAGATTGCATGCATGGGCCTTTCGACATGGACTCTACATGATTATAGGTTGTTATGGCTATTGAATTGAGATATATGATACTGGCTAGGGGTGTTTCTGTAGTTCTTTATTACCCTTAAGTTTCCTTGTTAGGATGATTTTCCGTATCCTCTAGATATAGATTACATATCTACTATTTTTTGTATCACTTGTGTATGCATAATGGGGAAATAATAGGAAATCATATGTAACGACAACATGTTGATAATCCCATACAATGACTTGTGGTTTCAAGTATTATTGTTCATTATGTTTATGATTGTGCATGATTGTCTCAATTTCATGGCTGGCTCGGGTATGTACAAGGTATCCCCACAGTTAGATTTAATACCGCCCCTGGTATATACTAATAGTTGGCTCGGGTACCATGCCTAGTTTCCAAGTGGTATTGTTCATTGTGCATGATTATTTGTGATTGTTGGTTAGCTTAGGTACCATGCTGGTAGACTAACTATAGATGGCTTGGTACCGCGCCAATACACAAACTATGGATTGTTAGGATACCATATCGGTATACTAATAGTTTGGTTTTGGGTTTTGTAAGAGGTCACGAACCAAGTATCTGATTGTGGTTCCTTTATAGAATTAGGTATTTCCTTGTGATCATATGGGACATGCATCCATGTATTGTTGTTTCATGATATGTGACTAAGATTGTACGTGGTTGATAATTTTTTATATGTGTATTTTATGTGTTAGTACTTTATAGTGAGCTATTTACATTTATATCTTAGATTGGTGATCCTACCAGTACACTATGATTTGTGTACTAATATTGCATATGTTCTTTACTTGTTGAGTACAAGGCATCATCCAACAGTTGATCTAAGACCTCAATTAAGGGATTTCAAACTTTGAATCTAAGGATGAGCTACTCTTTCAGGTTCCAATGGTTTCTTCTGCATCTTCCTGTCATTTCTTTTTAGACACAAATACTCGAGCGTTTGGTTTATGTTTAGTTTCAGGGTTGCATCCCCAGTTTGACTATTTAGAGTTTTGGTATGATGACTTTCAATTCTTAGGGGTTTTGTTCTGCATTAAATGTTTGTGGGTCTTCATTGAGTTATTGGGGACTTAGTCCTTAGTTGTTGAACCTATTTTATTCCTTATTTTGATGAACATTGTTTTATAAATGGTGTGAGTTGGATTTGGGTTTGTCATTGGTTCTTCCACCTGGTAGTTTAACAAGGATGTCATTCATGACGGTCTGGGTCATAATAAACTTAGTATCTGATGCCTAGTTTCATTGATCTCGTTGTACCAAATTGAGTCTAGTATAGTCTTTTGGAACGATAGAAAGACATTTGTACTTTTCTTCAAAAGGCTATAGGACTTTAGGATATTTTTTTTATATTCTTTCGTGCTATAACTTTATTTTGATTGGTATCTAGAAATTTAAATTGGTATATAACTCTTCCACTCTTCTGTTCATAGATGTTTGACACTTGACCTAATGGCTCAAAGGTAGTAGCTCCAGCGGCAGAGCCAATAGCTAAGCTTGTAGTGATATTATGTGGTAGAGGCAGTAGAAGAGGTAAGGGTAGGGGAATGGGCAGAGGAAGGGAAACACCCGCTAGAGGTGGAGCTAAGGCTGAAAATGTACCCATAGAAACAACCCTACCTCACCCAGGATCCTACTGAGGAAAAGGTTGAGATAGAGATCGATGACGATGCAGAACCATAGGTTGAAACACATGCCGAATTTACAGGTCTTCCCCTTATGGATGTGGGGACTATTTAGTGGATACTAGCTTTTCTAAGTAGGTTGGTAGGTATTGGAGGAACTCCCATAGTTTAGACTACGCAGATTCCGGTCACTCAAATTGTTATTGCTATTGTTCCTAAGGTGGATGGGGACATATATGCTATAACTTTTTTTCGTCCATTGTTTGGCCCTGTGATGACTGGTACAGAATAATGAGTTGAAGATTTAGATTCATTTGAGGCCTTTTAGTTCAACAAATAGCATCCTTAATGCCTTTTTATTTCCATATCTGATAAGTTTTTTGTGTAGTTCTGAAGGATTAATTACAAGGTAAGCATAAATACTTGTAAAAAGGTTAAAACATAGAAAAAGGGAAAAAATGTGAAGTTGATGATCGCCAAAGGCCCTTAATGACTCGCCAAACATGCCAGACCTGGCCAAAATTGACAAAGTCTTTAACTAAAAAGCTCAAGGAGGGTTAGTGAGAATAAGGACCGATTGGCGACTCATCAAACCCTGTCAGTGAAATAACTATTGCTCACCGAAATTAACATAATCGTAGGACTAATTTGAAGGCCAAAAAGACGAGCATAAGTGTTCATTGTCTAACCGCCTAATGTGAATGGCATGCTTCATTGAGTTTGCCAACTACATTTCAAACACGTGAAGCCTTAAGAAAAGAAAAGACCAGGAGAAGATCAAGTCGGCGACTCGCCGAGTGAATCATCAAGTCCGACTAACCTCGCCGATTAAGTTAATTAATGAAATTTTGGCTGAGTATTGGGTAAATTATAAATACCAGATAAGAAAGAGAAAAATACATCTTTGATCATACATTTTGGATCTTAGACTTTCTGAAATTAGAGTGTAATATAATTTTCTATTTTCTTGAATGAGAAGCAAGCTTGTAACAAACTCTTTTGTGGAATTCGGAAGTGGGTCTCTAGATTTGAAGTTGTAAATCAACAATTCCATGGCTGAGAATGTTTTTGGTATGTTTTCTTTTACTTTTAGCATGATTGACTAAAACTCTAATCCTATGGGTGTGCAAATGAAACTAGGTTTTGATTAAATTAGTGGAATATTATGTATTTCTCTATTTTACTTTAATTACCATGAATTTGAATTGATTGTCATGTTAATTTATGAATTGAGGTTGAAAACTTAGTTCTACTTTAAATCTTCATATATTGCGTGAGAGAGATTATATAAAGTGGAAAATTAATTTCATGCTTACATATTAGTTTTGAATTCCTTATTTACTTGAGAAAGAAATTTGGTGTTTCATCTCTATATGCTAGACTTGCTCGAGAGAGAAGATCTATGTCAATGTAATGGGTTATAATGCCCCGGAAACTAATAGACCAAACTAGAGCCTCAAGCTAGGGTTCTAAGGTTTGATGTATAAGCAATAGAGTAGTAGATAAGACTTTCCGTGCTTAGAATGAGGGGTTTAGTGGTTAAACGTCAAAGTACGTGTTAGAACCCATAATTTAGAAGACCACCTAAGGTTTGGTATAGGATTGAAAGGGCAAAGGACAAGGATAGGGGGCAAAGCCTAAGCCAAAGGCCAAGGCTGCCTAACCTTGGCCAAGTACTGCCCCAGAGTTCACGACCACCTTCACGACTAGTGGTCATGACCATGGTCCATGAAGGGGCCCGTGAAGACCCTTTAGCATTTTGGGAGGCAAGGCCCTTTGGCCTAGCTACTGCCTAAGGGACCACGACCATCACCACAGATCGTGGGAGGTCTCGTGGTCTTCCCTTGGATTTTTAAGGGCCAAGACTTGAAGCCTTAGACACTTCCCTAGGACCACGGGCAGGACAACGGCTCATGGTCTTGACCACGGCCCATGGGGCCTGAGAGTGGGCTGCCTAAATGGAGTTAAATTGGTAATTTCCTTTTTAGTTGATATTAAGTGGAGGTCATTTTATATGGACTTTATACACCTATATATAGTATTTTAACTCATTAACCACCCTAACTAAGTCACTTAGAATCAAAACCCTAAATCACTCCTCTCTCAAATATTTCTCTCTCTAGAAAAGCTCAAGAAGAAGAAGAGGAAGACGAGAAGGAAGCTTAGGTCAAGAACACCCTCCATTGTTGAAAGCTTGGTTTAGGGCTTTGATTAAAGATATGTTTATCTTATTCATCTATGGGTTCTTCCACCCATATAGTCCCTAAGCATTTCCCCTAAAATTTGTGAAGAAGAACCCCAATCTAAGATAGGGTTACTTCCAATGTGTGGATTTTAGTTGGGTATGATTCCAATTGGTTGGATAATGCTTATATATGGTAAATTTAGTTTTTATTCATGATATTATGATGAATTAATGATAATTCCATAGTTAACCCTTGAAATCAAAGTATGTGGGTTTATGCCTTGTTATGAGAAATTGATGATTCTTGATAGATTTTCTAGAATTGTCATTATGTATAGAACTTACTCACAAGAAATATTAGTCACAAACCTTAGTCATAGGCAATATTAAGCATAGTTCATCATAAAGTCCCAAATTCAATCATTATAATTCATGGTCTATCATACTTTCATAAGTCTAGTTCATTTCATGATTTCATAATCCTATTCTTGAGTAAGTTCTATACATGATGACCTACCTAGAACTATATGAATGCATGTATGTAGAATGTGAAAGGTCTTCTCACATAGAATGGTTCTAGGTTGAAAGGTTTGCTCACCTTAAATGAATCAAAGAATGTATAAACTATAATAACTTAAAGTTGTGACATATGATCCCTTCATGTATAGCTTGTTCAAATAGCATGAGTTGGTAGTTCTCGTGGTAGCTTGGGATTGAGGAATTGTGCTCTCATAAGGTTAGCTTGAATTAGAATTTGTATGATGCTTTTCATGATCGCTTGAATTAATATAGGCATGGTAGCCTAGGATTGAGGATATCCACTCTCCTAAGGGTAGCTTGAACTAGCATTGTTAGAATGCCTTCATGGTAGCATGACTTGGTTAGGCCAAGACAATTTCATGGTAGCTTAGGATAGAGGATTTATACTCTCCTAAGGATAGCTTAGGATTGAGACACCATACTCTCCTAAGGGTAGCTTAGGGTTGAGGATCCTTACTAATATAAGAGTAGCATGCATTATATAGAATGTTGCATGGTAGCTAGGTTGGGTTACTTGTACTCTTCCTTGTTTAGCTAGGTTGGCATAATAGTGTGTCTTCTATGGTAGTTAGGTATAGCCTAGTAGGGTGATATTCTTTAATAGGCTAGATTGATGACTAGTAATCATTGAGTATGATAGACTAAAAAAGTATTTAGTGTGAATGGTAGTATGGGATGATATTCATGCATGGCACAAGTATGACTTGAAGCTACATATGAAGTGTTCTCTTATGTGATGTATGCTTAGCTTGGTTTGTTGCTATAGTTGCCTTCCATGATATGACTGACTTAGGATGATAGTTCCTTGTCTATATGAAGTAGGTCAAGAATGACACCTATAGATGGTAAGCCTGAATAAAGTGATTTAAAAGATATGCTTAGTGTGGGTGGTATTATGGGATGCCACCCATGCATTACACAAGTGTGCTTAGAGGTTACTTAGGAGTATAGTGCTCTTATGACATGATAACCTACGTCTTGACCATTATTGGGGACTATGCCCAAGAATGACCAAAAAGAGGTACTTAGCTTGGATGGTATTATGGGATGCCATTTATGCCTTGCAAAAGTGAACCTTGAGGTGGCTTGAGGGATAGTTCTCTTGTAGTATGAAAGACAAAGGGTTAAGGAATGTAGTATGAAGGTGTAAGTAGAGACTATTCCATGAACATGATTTATCTCCTATGCTCATTAACTATGCCTTATGTTGTCTTATGATTATATGAGGCCTATGTTGGAGATATTCTATGACTATGTTATTATCTCTTATGCTTATGTCTTATGTTGACGAACCATTTTGATATGCTCTTATGTTCTTATGATAGATTTCATACTTGGTACAATTTCTACTAACACATATTGCCTAAATTCTAATCAAATGTAGAGTTTTGGAGACTGAGTCCCTTTGGGGGCTAGGTTTCTAAGAAGAAAGAAAAGTTGAAGACTTGGTGAGTCCTCATAGCTTCGAGGACAACATCCCTTATTTCCCTTTATGTCATTTCTTTATGTTTTAGACTTTGTATGGGCTGCGTCCCAAGACTTTTATCCAAGAGTTTATTAGATGGTTTGAGACAAAGGTGTAGTAAAGACTTCCGCTCGATTTTATGAAAATGACTTGATTGTAAAGTTTTCAATTTTTCTATACTTTTCTAGTTCTTATGTTATGATTATGCTAAGAGATTGTATGAGACCACTTTGGGGTCAAGTACGCCATGTTACACCAAGGGTATACCCTTGCATCGTGACAAACTTGGTAATTAGAGCACAAAGTTTAAAATGGTTCTAGGATTCTCTCAAACCACGTCTAGTAGGGTCTTGTTTATAAATGTGAAGCGCGCCACATTTTTGAATAGGAGGCTATTGGATTCTTAAGAAAAATCTCACTTCTTCATTCTATTAGTCGTGCCATAGAGTTTGGCTTTATTAGGCCCTTCTTCTAATCCGTGATCGTTGATTTTCAGGGTATGGCTAATACAAGGGAAAATGCTAGGAGAGAAGAAGAAGTCAATGTGGACCAAGAGGTCCCTCTCCAACTTCTGCACCAAGCTCCTCCTCAAGTTCCAAATGACCCTCCAATTGGGGATGCCACTCTCGTGGAGTTTAGGGCTTTTATGCAATTGTTGGCTCAAGCCTTGATGGTGCAAGCCAATAGAGAGGTGGTGGCTCCGGAAAACCCAATAAGGAGGATGGGTGCTCATAGGATAAGAGAGTTTTTGAGGATGAACCCTCTGGAGTTTAGTGGATCCAAGGCGGAAGAGGATCTAAATGGGTTCATAGAAGAGGTTTATAAGAAACTTGCCTCCATGGGGGTAAATTCTATAGAGAAAGTGGAACTAGCCGCTTACCAAATGAAGGATGTTGCCCAAATTTGGTATGACCAATGGAAAGATACTAGGCCGGTAGAGGCGGGTCCTATAGAGTGGGAAGCATTTAAGTTGGCATTTCTAGATAGGTTCTTTCCCCGGTAGTTGAGGGAAGCCAAATTGGGAGAATTCATCAACCTTAAGCAAGGTAATATGAGTGTTAAAGAGTACTCCTTAAAATTCAACCTTTTGTCTAAGTATGCTTCCTCTTTGGTAGAAAACCAAAGTGATATGATGAATATGTATGTGACGGGTGTGTCCAAATTAGTGTCAAAAGATTGTCGTACAACAATTCTCCTTGATGATATGGATATCTCATGCCTTATGGTGCGTACTTAACAAATGGAGGAAGAAAAGCTTGAAGAGGAAAAAGCTAGGGAGAAAAAGGAGTCTAGGGGAGATTATGATAAGTCTTTTCATGATGGGTCTGATGGACATTGTCGTTCTAGAAATCGACAAAGGTTTTCCGGACAAGGCTTTTCCAATGCTCCTAATCATAAGGATGAGAGGGTGTCTACCCCTAGTCCACAAGGGATAAGAAATGAGTCCATATGGCCCTCATGTGCTAGATGTGGTAAGAGACATGAGGGTAAGTGTTTATCCGGTAGAGATGGTTGCTTTGGTTGTGGTGAGAATGGCCACATGATGAAAGATTGTCAAAAGGCTAAGGTTACAAGAAGAGAGGGTAAGCAAGTTACCTCTAGTAGTGGGGATGTGGAGCCTCAAAAGAAGAATGGGTTTTATGCTCTCCAATCTAGAGAAGAGGAAGAGTGATCTCCTCATTTTCCTTCCGGTATGTGTTTTATGCTATAGCAAATTTTCTGGATTTCTCGTCTTTTATGACCTGTTATGTTGGACTTGAAGTTGTTTTTATTATGAATGATGTTTAGAAAATCATGTGTAGTCTTACTCCCAAGGGGTAGATAGTGTGCCTATCCAATAAGGTCATTGTGTGATTATGTGTTGCCATGATTTTCTTATATGCATGTTCATGAAAATGCATAGGTCTTGTTAGAAATGACTTATATGCATTGGTTTGCCTCATGTTGTAGCATCTTTGAGTCAATTTGCAGTTTAGGCTCCATGAGTAATGTTGAGCATGTTTTAGCTAGGATATGTTAGTTCCTCCTTGAAAGTGACTAGACATAGAACTTCATGCATTTTGGGTTGGTAGATGTAGTTCCCATTCCCTTATGTTGCATTGATTATGTATAGCTTGGAGTTGAAGTTTTCCTCCTTGGTTGTGTGCATTTAGTTGTATTGAAAGCATGATGGGCTGCTAGTCTAGAGTCATTTCATTTAAGAAGTGTTTAGAAATGTCATTCCAGGACAAATGTTCATGTTGCTCCCCAGTATACACGCAAGTAATATAGATTCTTTAAGAAACGAGTTATCTTTCCCAAGGAACTTATAATCAATTTATATTTAACACTTAATTCTACAAATAAAAAGTAAAAGTAACCTTTTTAAGAGTTGATGATTAATTGTTAACTACTACTAATCATGCACTGAATGAAAGTAACTAATTGTGAACAACTTTAAGATGGTGTTTCAAGCAAGTTAAAAGGAATTCCAGGCCTGCAGCACACATTGAATCTCATGTATTGTATTATTGGCATAGAACTAATTTCAGTTGTCAAGTTACTAGTTTATAGAGTTAATTATATGAGTCGGGCTATACACCTCTCGTCGCCTACCCCAATTAGCTACCTAACTACATCATTGAGCGGGGATAAATAGACTAACTGGCGAGCATTTATATTTCATCATATTTCGTAACCAAGCAAGTTGTTCATCCGGGCGTCACTCCTAAACATAAATCACCTCGACTTAACGGGTCGATCAAGCTCTCTATATCCTCTGGTCTATCTAACCTCTCCTCTCCCGATTTTAAGGTTAAACAATATATTTATCTCTAGATGGTCAGTCAAGAAATACTAAAACAAGAATATAGAAGTAACTTATAATGACAACCAATAATTAATTCATAAAGGCTTTAATAATCAACAATCCATTCGTAGGTACAGCCCCAAAACTAGGGCGTTTAGCCACTCATGCTATTAGAAAACAAGAAAATACAATAGTTCATGCAATTTCCAGAAAATAGAAGAGTTAAAAGATTAAAACCTATTACAAACTTGAATTCTTTCTCTTGCACACTAAATCTAAAGTCGAACCCTTACAATAGAACCCAAGGGGTTTATTGATAAGTTTAGGAAATTGGAGACAAAATCTACTTCAACTAGGAGTCCTTTTTTAACACTTTTAAGCTGGAAAAGTCAGGATCCCACTGGTGTATCGCGCCTATCATCGCGCCCAAAACTCACCTTTGAATTTTACCCCCTGGCGCGTCGCGCCTCTCAGAATGCCTGAGAAAGGCCCCTGAATGTTGGGCCTTGGCGCGTCGCACCTCTCAGCGTGCCTGAGAGGCCTCTCTGAATGTTGGCCCTTGGCGCGTCGCGCCTCTCAGTGCGCCTGGCCCTGGCGCCTTCATCCTTAGTCACTTTTCTTCAAGTTGACTCTAATTCCCTCGAGAGTTCCTGAAACAACTAATCATGTGTGTAAGTGCGCAATCATCACAAGTTACACCAAAAATTAAGCTAATGACTAAAGATCATTCTTCCAACTAATCAACTCATGGGCAAATATTGACAACTTAGGCATATAAATATGCCTAAGATCAACACCCCACACTTAGAATTTTGTTTGTCCTCAAACAATCTCTAGAGTATCAACTCTTTTTCACAACCCTTGGACTTATCAACCCACCTCAAAATCAACCAAACATTTTCAATCATGATCTTGTAGTTCACAATGGTTGCAACAATTCACAATATTACACCAAGTACAACACATTCTAAAATAATGACTCTTTTATTATTTTTTTCCGGGCTAACGCATACTCATACAAACACACCAATTAGATAATCATACACATGCCATGAATGCCCTCACTTGCTTATGTTTAGTAAAGCCTTTCACTCAACCAATTTGCAATATCAACAAGGCCTATTTTTTGAAAAGTCAACTCACCCTCACAGAAGAAATTCTTACTTTCCTCAACATACTATAAGCTTGCCCATAGTGTATTATTACTTTCGCACATATTTCTCAAGGAATCAAGAGGACTTTCATTAGGTTGTAATGTCGGCTTAAGTTAAGGGAGGGAATATTTAGGAATCCTTTTAGTGACTACACCTTCCTAATCCACATTTCATGTTTTGCCAATAATCTTCTTTATAGCTTTTGTTTCCTCCTAGTACACACTTCATGACTATTTACCCCTTTTGTTGCTCCATATTTGCCCTTTATTTCTTTTTCATCATTTTTTTTCATGCTTTGCACTAGCCATCCGAACTCTAGATTTTAACATCTGAGTAAGATACACATTATCCTTAATAGGATCAGGGCCAATGTTTCGAGCATAGTTCTAAATTAGCCACCCTCAATTTAGTCGAGGTGCACATTGTCACTAAGGACCAGGGCAAAAATAAAATTTTCTTTTTCCACACAATTTAGTATTTCACCCTTAACTATATCAACCAACAATTTTCAACCATTATTCTTTAACATAGTGCATTAAGGATTTTCATAGGAACAAAAGGCTTGGTATCAACAAACGGGTTTCGGCTTATCATGTGGTTTATCAATAAACAAGGCTAAAGGCTCAATGGGGCTTACTAGGGATAAATTCAATGGTAGGCATACAAGTGGAGTTAAGAATTGGCTATTTCAAAGAAACACCTCAATCACATTCCCTAAGTCATACAAGCTACTGATTCAACACACATAAGGCAAGTTCTAGATATCAAGTTAAGAAAGAACCAATCAATTATCACCGCACATGGAATTATGACAAATATAAGGATATATCAACTAATATGCTCATACAAGTTGCATTACGATATTATTACACAATTAAGCCCATTTTCATTTTATTTCGAGTCAAGCTTCCGAACACATGCTAATTACAAGGTCAACCGGTTATTGCATTCTTCCAAATATGACTACCCATGACGTTTGGCTAACTTATTTGGACATAGCTTCAAAAGACCAAGGTTGGTTTCTCAATCCTACTCTTCTATGTTACTAATTTTCTTAAGACGGTCGTCATCCATCCATCATTGGGAACTGTCACTCCTAAGACGACTCTAAGACTCAATAAAGCAATAAACTAATCATATTCAGTTCAAAGGGACAATCCTCAGTAAAAGTACCGAAAAAAAACTCTGAGGAACCCAAAAAAAATAAATTAACTAGACATTAACAACTAGACTCGATAAAGCAGTAAACAGTTATATACAACAGAGAATATTACCCCACCCCACACTTTAAAGATAAACACTGTCCTCAGTGCACAATTTAAAACAAAGTATAAGGTTAGGAATACTCCTTGGGGCCTTTAGGCCTCGTCGTCACCACCGTCGAACACCATTAAGGCATTCGCCTCCTCCTCATCAGTATCAACCTCCTCATCATCCATATCCTCATCAGCAGTAGCCTCATCATCATCCAAAGGCTCCAAAAAGGCAGGACCAGTCTTGCATAAAAATGCTGCACTCTCAGACAAAAGAGAGCGTTCTGCCATTATTTCCATCTTAGCATCAGTAACCGGATGACCACCGATATGCAATTGCAACTCAGCCATCCCAAACATCCTAGCCATGACACTATCATCACGGGCTTACCTCTCTTGAGTAGACAGAACCGGTCCATGGGATGTGTCAAGTGCCTTAGTCCTCTTCACATCAACTAGCTTACCCGTCAGATCCGGGTGAAAAGCAATGGTTAGGTCTACAGCCTCTTCCTCAATACCCTGGTCCCTCAGAAACCGGGTGATCAAACCCCCATAGCAAAATCGCCACCTCATATTATTCCTAAATTTCATCATATTTTGTCTAAGGATCGCCCCTACATTAATGGGCAACCCATTCATCAACATATAAGCCAACACCTCCCTATCCCTTGTTACCTCTGTCAGATGTTTTGCTAGTAATAGCACACTACACACTATCTTTAACCACACCCTAGCAACTTAATTGAAATTAGCAAAATGGAGGGTATTATGTCTCCCTGTATCCTTGCAACTCTCCCACTTAGCTGTGGACTCTACCCCACAAAAAGTATGACGGATATCCCTATAAGGAGGTTTATCCTTCAATGTATTAAATGCATCAGAATCACAATTTGGGGTCCCCAGAAATTCATTGAGTATCGTAGCATTGAATTTCATATCCTTACCCCTAATAGGAACAATTTTATATTTAGTTTCAGTGAGCCAATTTGCATAAAACTCACGAACTAAAGACAAATTACAATCTCCCGGATGATCAAAAATAAATCTCAGCCCCAACTCAAGCACAGTCCGATAAATACCAGGAAATTGAGATTTCAACCTTACCTCATGGACGTATTCGTCGTCCATATACTTTGGTTCGCACTGACACTCAAACCATTCCCAATCATACCGCTCTACCACCTTTTTACCAAATTTCTGGACTGGTTTCCGATTTCTGGACCCGGATGCTTCACCCTTCCTACTTCTCTTCGAACCCGCCACATTTTTGGATTTTGGTGCCATTGTAACCTGTTAAGAAAAGAAAACTAGATAAAAGGAAAAAAATTAGAAAAAGTAGGGGGGGTCAAGTTGGGTAGTGAGGAGAAGAGAGAAAAAGAAAAAAATGGTGTGGAATGATGGTTTAGAAGTGGGAGAGAAGTGGGGAAGTTGGAGATTAAGTAGTGGAGTAATGGGGGAGAATAAGAAGAGTTGGATAAAGATGGAGAGTGTTTAATGGAGGAAAGTAGGGAGTGAAGATGAAGAAGAAAAGGATTTGGAGAGACTTTTGGAATTAGGTCGGTTGGGGTTTAGAAAATATGTGGAATGAATGTAGTAATTGAGGGTTAAAAGAGGGGTTAGGTCGGGTATCCGGGTCGAAACCCAGATTTTAAAAATCTGGGTGGTGGCCCGATGGAGGGGCGACACGCCAGCATAGCGCCCCAACACCGGCGCCAGCCAGTGCAACTGGCTTCAGCGATTTCAAATTATTTTATTTATTTTTTTCGTTTTTCACTATTACAAGCTAAGTTACAAATAATGAAAAATCCTATTTAACTAAAACAACAAACTAAAAGAATTTCCTAAATTCTACGAATTTAAACTAAGCTAAAACAATAAAAAACAAAATTTTAAACACGAACTACCTTTCTATTACATATTATTCATGGGTTGCCTCCCATGTAGCGCTTGATTTAACGTCGCGGCATGACGCAACTTGAATCATTCATCATTGAGCTCAAGATCTTCCTGATCACGATCCAAATCCTAATCAAAATAGTGTTTCACCCTTTGCCCATTAACCAAGAAGGTAAGGCCAGTCTTACCTTTAAGTTCAACAACCTCATGTTGTGTCATTCTGACCACTTCAAAAGGACCACTCCACTTCGACCTTAGTTTTCCAGGGAATAACATTAGTCTAGAGTTAAAGAGTAGTACCTTATCTCTCGGATTAAAGGTACAAGCTACTATGTGCTTGTCATGCCACCTCTTTGTCTTTTCTTTGTATAGCTTGGCATTCTCATAAGCGTGGAGCCTAAATTCCTCAAGTTCATGCAGCTGATTCACTCTCTTTTTACCGGCTAGCACGGGGTCTAAGTTCAACTTCTTGATTGCCCAATATGTTTGATGTTCTAATTCCACCGAAAGGTGACATGCTTTCCCAAATACTATGTGATAGGGAGAAGTCCCTATTGGTGTCTTATACGTAGTCCTATATGCCCACAATGCATCATCTAGTTTATCAAACCAATCCTTCCTCTGCGCATTCACCGTTTTCTGCAAAATTTGCTTCACCTCTCTATTCGAAACCTCCACTTGGCCACTCGTTTGAGGATGGTAAGTTGTAGCAACCTTATGACGAATACCATACTTAGCAAGAAGATTCATAACAAGATGGTTAATGAAATGCTTACCTCCATCACTTATAATTGCCCTTGGAGTGCCAAAGCGAGTGAATATGTGCTTCTTGATGAACTTTACCACCACCCTTGAATCATTGGAAGGAAGAGCTACAGCCTCCACCCATTTACTAACATAATCCACAGCAACAAGAATGTATTGGTTTCCACTAGATGGTGGGAAGGGACCCATGAAGTCAATACCCAACACATTAAAGATTTTCACCTCCAAAATGTTACTGAGCGGCATCTCATGTCTTCTTGAAATAGTACCCAACCTTTGGCATTTATCACAACCCTTCACAAAAGCAATAGAATCTTTAAATAACGAGGGCCAAAAGAAACCGGATTGTAGTACCTTATGAGCAATGCACTCTCCTCTATGGTGACCTCCATATGGGCTAGCATGACAACTTTTGAGCACTTTGTGAACCTCAGATTCCGGAATGCACCTTCTCACTACCCGGTCTACACCTTGCTTGAACAAGAATGGTTCATCCCAAATGTAGAACTTGGCATCATGATTGAGCTTTTTCTTTTGTTGGGTGGTTGCACCCGGAGGATAATCGCCACTCACTATCAAATTCACAATGTATGCATACCATGGCACTTGAGAGATATCTAATGCCATCAATTGTTCATCCGAAAACTCTTCCCAAATTTTCTCACCTTTATTCACATGTGAAAAATCCTCTAACCTAGATAAGTGATCTGCTATTTGATTCTCAGTACCTTTCCTATCTTTGATGTCAAGGTCAAATTCTTGGAGAAGCAATATCCATCGAATCAGCCTTGGTTTTGCATCCTTCTTGTTGAATATGTACCTAATAGTTGCATGGTCAGTAAAAACAATCACTTTAGTACCTACCAAATATGATATGAACTTGTCAAAGGCGAACACTAGAGCCAGCATCTCCTTCTCAGTCATTGTGTAATTAGCTTGTGTAGAGTCCAGGGTCTTGCTTGCATAATAGATCGATTGGAACACTTTATTCTTTCTTTGTCCCAACACTACACCCACTGCTACGTCGCTTGCATCACACATGAGTTCAAATGGTAATTCCCAATCAGGAGAAATTAAGATGGGAGCTTCAATTAAGTTCCTCTTCAACATCTCAAAAGCTTTTACGCACGTCTTATCAAAGTCAAACTTAACCTCCTTCTCCAAGAGAATGCACATAGGTCTTGCAATCTTGGAAAAATCCTTGATGAATCGCCTGTAAAATTCTGCATGACCAAGAAAACTACGCACCCCTTTTACAGAAATGGGAGGGGGCAATTTTTCAATAACTTCTACCTAGGCCTTATCAACCTCTAAACCAGACTTAGACACCTTGTGTCCTAGAACTATCCCCTCTCTAACCAAAAAGTGACACTTTTCCCAATTTAGAACTAAGTTAGTGTCCTCATATCTAGCAAGTACTTTATCAAGATTCAGGAGACATAATGAATGGAACTTCAGGATCAGGTTCAAAGTATAAGACCACAAAATCTACCGGAAAAATCAGTGAACCTACTTGCACTAACACATCTTCTACCACCCCTTCTGGCTTAGCAATGGATCTATCAGCAAGTTGAAGAATAACAGTGGTTCATTTTGAACTACCCAACCCAAGCTTTAGATACAAAGATAAGGGCATCAAATTTATACTTACCCCCAAATCACACAACCCCCGGGCATGAACACTTTTCCCGATTGTAATCTGCACAGTAAAACTACCCAGATCTTTTAACTTTTTGGGCAGTCTGTTTTGAATCCTTGAGCTGCACTCCTCAATAAGTGCTACAGTTTCATATTTTGTGAGCCTCCTCTTGCTAGCCACAATGTCCTTCATGTATTTAGCATACTTTGGGATACCCTACAAAATGTCAACCAAAGGTAGATTAATGTGAACCTATTTGAGGAGAAAGAGAAACTTACTGAAGCATTCATCTTTATTCTTCTTTTTTAGCCTTTGTGGAAATGGAGGTGGTAATATCTTTTGAGGAATGGGTACCTCAACATTGGAGATTTTTACTACCTCTTCCACCTTGTTTTCTTTGTTACTTACCTCAGTGTCTCTCTTCTTTGGACCTACTTCCTCTAATTGCAGCCCACTTCTAGTAGTTACCGCATGCAATTGCTTTGGGTTGGATTCAGTATCACCGGGCAGCACACCTTGGGGACGCAAGTTCAAAGAATTAGCCATTTGCGCAACTTGTTTCTCTAAACTCATTTGGGACATCTGGATGTTTCTAATGTTTTCATCCTTCTTATCTATTCTAGCATTTAATTTGGTCCCTATTTCAGTCATAAGCTTTTGGAGTAGCTCTTCATTTGTCATCCCCCTTTTGGTGTACTAGGATTTGAGCCTTGGTTAGGATTGTAGTATTGTTGCCCAGCCCCTTGAGAATGGTATTGGTTAACCCCTTGCGCCTGATTTTGGTTTTGGTTACCACCCCATGAGAGGTTAGGATGGTTCTTCCAACTAGGATTGTAAGTATTACCATAATTTTGTTGCACTCCACCCCTTTGCGCATTACCTACATAATTTACAGAATCCGGGTTTGCCTCACATTGCTCGGTTTCATGAGTTCCACTACCACATACCTCACACCAATTTGCTTCTTGTTGTACCACGTTTACCGGTGCCTGATTTAGAGACATTTGTTTAAATTGTAAGGTAATGTTATGTTGCATTGCATCTAATTTGGCATTTATGGCAGTATCTTGGTCTACATCTAAGATCCCTGCAGCCTTTTGGGTTGGGGTTCTAGACATTTCCCCCTCATACCTTTGGTTCCCTTCAGAAAGTTTATCGAGTAAAGCGAAGAACTCTTCACTTGTTATGGATAGGGCCTGTCCACCTGCTGCACTATTAAGAAGAGCACGAGCATTATAATCTAAACCCTCAAAGAAAGTGTGAGCAAGTACCTCATTGGTTTGCATGTGGTGTGGACAAGCATTTAACACTTGTTTGAAATACGCCCATGCTTGGTACATGTCCTCCCCTTGCTTTTGAACAAAGTTTATTATCTCACCCCTCAGCTTAGCGGTTTTCTTGGATGGGAAAAATCGACTCAAGAACTTCTTTGCTAGATCATCCCAAGTAGTGATGGAATTTGGTGGCTCAGAGTCTAACAAACGCCTTGCAGCTCCTAACAATGAGTATGGGAACAAAGTAACCCTTACATAGTCTGGTGAGACCCCAATTGGGATGTATGTATTGGTAATGTCTATGAAAGCCCTAAGATGGATTTGAGGATCCTCATGGGGGAGACCAGTGAATTGCCCATTAGAATGGAGGATTTGTACCATGCTCTGCTTTAGTTCAAATCTAACCCCCGGTGGAGGTTTCCTAATGCTAGATGCCAAATTGGCTGTGAGTGGGACTGCCACATCACGGACTGGTCTTGTGGGTACGACAGGCGGTACTCTTTGGTTATTCGAGTTCCTTTGGTTATTCACGTTTTTCGGGTTATTCAAGTTGTCTTGATTATCATCCTCAATGTTTTCTGGAAGACCTAACCCCAATTCTCCTCGTCCTTGATTCATTTTTATGTGCTGTCGTAAAACTCATTCAAGTTCATTGTATGGTTCGACAAGTTCTCCTTTCCTAGCCAGATTTGAAAGTCAAGTGCCTGCAATAAACAAGCTACGATCAAGTAATTAATATCTAAATAATCTAATTGTAGAATTAAGAAGTTTGAATATAAATCAATTTCTAAGTCCCCGGCAGCGGCGCCAAAAACTTGTTGCTCCCCAGTATACACGCAAGTGTACGCGGTCGCGCAAGTAATATACATTCTTTAAGAAACGAGTTATCGTTCCCAAGGGACTTATAATCAAATTATATTTAACACTTAATTCTACAAATAAAAAATAAAAGTAACCTTTTTAAGAGTTGATGATTAATTGTTAACTACTACTAATCATGCACTGAATGAAAGTAACAAATTGTGAACAACTTTAATATGATGTTTCAAGCAAGTTAAAAGGAATTCCAGGTCTGCAGCACGCATTGAATCTCATGTATCGTATTATTGGCATAAAACTAATTTCAGTTGTCAAATTACTGGTTTATAGGGTTAATTATATGAGTCGGGCTATACACCTCTCGTCGCCTACCCCAATTAGCTACCTAACTACATCGTTGAGCGGGGATAATTAGAATAACTGGCGAGCATTTATATTTTATCATATTTCGTAACCAAGCAAGTTGTTCATCCGGGCATCACTCCTAAACATAAATCACCTCGACTTAACGGATCGATCAAGCTCTCTATATCCTCTGGTCTATCTAACCTCTCCTCTCCCAATTTTAAGGTTAAATAATAGATTTATCTCTAGATGATCAGTCAAGAAATACTAAAACAAGAATATAGAAGTAACTTATAATGACAACCAATAATTAATTCATAAGGCTTTAATAATCAACAATCCATTCGTAGGTACAACCCCAAAACTAGGGCGTTTAGCCACTCATGCTATTAGAAAACAAGAAAATACAATAGTTCATGCAATTTCCGGAAAATAGAAGAGTTAAAAGATTAAAACCTATTACAAACTTGAATTCTTTCTCTTGCACACTAAATTTAAAGTCGAACCCTTACAATAGAACCCAAGGGGTCTATTGATAAGTTTAGGAAATTGGAGACAAAATCTACTTCAACTAGGAGTCCTTTTTAACACTTTTAAGCTGGAAAAGTCAGGATCCCACTGGTGTATCACGCCTATCATCGCGCCCAAAACTCACCTCTGAATTTTACTCCCTGGCGCGTCGCGCCGCTCATAACGCCTGAGAAAGGCCCCTGAATGTTGGGCCTTGGCGCGTCGCACCTCTCAGCGCGCCTGAGAGGCCTCTCTGAATGTTGTCCCTTGGCGCGTCGCGCCTCAAAGTGTGCCTGGCCCTGGCGCCTTCATCCTTAGCCACTTTTCTTCAAGTTGACTCCACTTCCCTCGAGAGTTCCTGAAACAACTAATCATGTGTGTAAGTGCACAATCATCACAAGTTACACTAAAAATTAAGCTAATGACGAAAGATTATTCTTCAAACTAATCAACTCATGGGCAAATATTGAAAACTTAGGCATATAAATATGCCTAAGATCAGTTCCCAAGGAGGAGATATTTTTATTCCCCACAAACTAGTAGACAAAACTCGAGCCTCAAGCTAGGGTTCTAAGGTTTGATGTATGAGGAATAGAGTCGTAGATGAGACTTTACGTGCTTAGAATGAAGGGTTTAGAGGTTAAATGTCAAGGAAAGTGTTAGACCCCATAATTTAGAAGACCACCTAACGTTTGGTATAGGGCTGCAAGGGAAAAGGCCAAGGCTATGGGGCAAAGCCTAACCCAAAGGTAAAGACCCCCTAAATTTGGCTAAGTACTGCCCAAGGTTCACGACCAGTGGTCATGACCAGGGTCCGTGAAGGGGCCCGTGAAGACCCCTTAGCATTTTGGGAGGCGAGGCCCTTAGGCCTAGCTACAGCCTAAGGGACCACGATAATCACCACAGATTGTGGCCTTGACCACGGATCGTGGGAGGTCTCGTGGTATTCCCTTAGGTTTTTAATGGCCAAGACTTGAAGCTTTAGCCACTTCCCTAGGACCACGGCTCGTGGTCTTGACCACAGCCTGTGGTGCCTATTGTGGTGCGTGGGAGTGGGATGCCTAAGTGGGGTTAAATTGGTAATTTCCTTTTTAGTTGATATTAAGTGGGGGTCGTTTTATATGGTATTTATACACCTATATAAAGTATTTTAAGTTAGTAACCACCCTAACTAAGTCACTTAGAATCAAAACCCCAAATCACTCCTCTCTCAAATATTTCTCTTTCTAGAAATGCTCAAGAAGAAGAAGAAGAAGAAGAATAGAAGGAAGCTTAGGTCAAGAACAACCTCCATTGTTTAAATCTTGGGTTAGGGCTATTATTAAAGGTATGTTTAGATTATTCATCTATGGTTTCTTCCACCCATGGATTCCCTTAGAATTTCCCCCAAATTTGTGAAGAAGAACCCCAATCTAAGCTAGGGTTACGTCCAATGTGTGGGTTTTAGTTGTGTATGATTCCAATTGGTTGGATAATGCTTATTTATGGTTAATTAAGTGTTGATTCATGATATTATGATGAATTTATGAGAATTCCATAGTTAACCCGAGAAATCAAAGTATGTGGGTTTATGCCTTGTGATGAGAAATTGATGATTCTTGATAGATTTTCTAGAATTGTCATCATGTATAGAACTTATTCAAGCATAGGATTATGAAATCATGAATTGAACTAGACTTATGAATGTATAATAGACCATGAATTATAATGATTAAATATGGGACTTTATGATGAACTATGCTTATAATTGACTATGACTAAGGCTTGTGACTAATATGTCTTGTGATCTGGTCTAGTATGATGATGGTGGAGTAAAGCTTGATAGTAGGGCTTGAAGTCATAATGTTGATCACTAGGGCTTATAGAGTATGTCTAATATTATTAGATAGCTTTCATAGAATTTGTATACAAAATATATAGTCATGGTAGAAGCCTTTTACCCACATGACCTACCTAGAACTATATGAATGCATGCATGTACAATGTGAAAGGTATTCTCACATAGAATGGTTCTAGGTTGAAAGGTTTTCTCACCTAAAATGAATCAAAGCATGTATGAACTATAATAGCTTGAAGTTGTGACATATGATCCCTTCAAGTATAGCATGTTTAGATATCATGAGTTAGTAGTTCTCATGGTAGCTTTGGATTGATGAATTATTATCTCCTAATGTTATCTTGAATTAGCATTGGTAGGATGATTTTCATGGTAGCTTTAATTAGTATAGGCATGGTACCAAAGGATTAAGGATCTACACTCTCCTAAGAGTAGCTTGAACTAGCATTGTTAGAATGCCTTCATGGCAGCATGACTTGGTTAGGCCATGATTATTTCATGGTAGCTTTGGATAGAGGATTTATACTCTCCTAAGGATAGATTAGGATTGAGACACCATACTCTCCTAAGGGTAGCTTAGGGTTGAGGATCCTTACTCCTCTAAGAGTAGCATGCATTATATAGAATGTTGCATGGTAGCTAGGTTGGGTTACTTGTACTCTTCCTTGTTTAGCTTGGTTGGCATAATAGTGTGTCTTCCATGGAAGTTAGGTCTAGCCTAGTAGGGTGATATTCTTTAATAGTCTAGAGTGATGACTAGTAATCATTGAGTATGATAGGCTAAAGAAGTACTTAGTGTGAATGATAGTTTGGGATGATATTCATACATGGCACAAGTATGAATTGAAACTACTTATGAAGTGTTCTCTTATGTGATGTATGCTTATCTTAGATTGTTGCTATAGTTTCCTTCCATGATATGATTGACTTAAGATGATAGTTCATTGTCTATATGAAGTAGGTCAAGAATGACACCTATAGATGGTAAGCATGAATAAGGTGATTTCAAAGATATGCTTAGTGTGTGTGGTATTATGGAATGCCACCCATGCATTGCACAAGTGTGCTTTGAGGTTACTTAGGAGTATAGTGCTCTTATGACATGAAAACGTAAGTCTTGACCATGATTGGGGACTATGCCCAAGAATGACCAAAAAGGGGTACTTAGCTTGGATGGTATTATGGGATGCCATTCATACCTTTCACAAGTGAACCTTGAGTTGTCTTGAGGGATAGTTCTCTTGTAGTATGAAAGACTAAGGTTTAAGGAATGTAGTATGAAGGTGTAAGTAGAGACTATTCCATGAACATGATTTATCTCTTATGCTCATTAACTATGTCTTGTGTTGACTTATGATTATATGAGGCCTATGTTGGAGATTATGCTATGACTATGGTATTATCTCTTATTCTTATGTCTTATGTTGACTAACTATTTTTAGATGCTCTTATGTTCTTATGCTAGCTTTCCTACTTTGTACATTGTGTACTAACGCATATTGCCTACATTCCAATCAAATGTTGGATTTTGGAGATAGAGTCCCTTTGGAGGCTAGGTTTATAAGAAGAAAGAAGAGTTGAAGACTTGGTGAGTCCTTATAGCTTCAAGGACAACATCCCTTATTTCCCTTTATGTCGTTTATTTATGTTTTAGACTTTGTATGGGCTGCGTCCCAAAACTTTTATCCAAGAGTTCATTAGATGGTTTGAGACAAATGTGTAGTAAAGACTTCCGCTTGATTTTATGAAAATGACTCGAATGTAAAAAAAATCAATGTTTCCATACTTTTCTAGTGCTTATGTTATGATTATGTTAAGGGCTTGTATGATACCCCTTTGGGGTCAAGTAGCCATGTTACACCTAGGATATACCCTTGGGTCGTGACATGGGTTTCTTAGTAGATTGGACATGGAGTGTCTGAGAATAACTCATATGATAAGCATGTTGTGATTGATAAATTCAATTTGTGTTTGAGATTGACCCAACCTATCCCTGGGTAATTAATTCTATTAAGAAATCACGTTGATCCACCTTTTTAAATCAATACCCACTTTCGCACACTCCTAGATTTTTACTTTGCTTACTTGTTAAATACTCGTTTTAGTTTATTTTGTCAAAATTGGTTACTAAACAAACTTAATTTGATAATTGGAATTTATCCGTCCTTATCACCATCTAGCTACAATGGATTAGATTATTTTTTGACTTCATAATTGAATTCTTTCATATACCATTCCCTATGGGATACAACCCTGACCTAATAAGTTAGGAAATAGATTACTAACAATTGTTTACTTGTTTAATTATTCTACAAGTAATTTGAGTGTTATAAAAAATAGCATCATTGCTGAGGAATGGCTCTTAGAATTCATTAAGTGAAGTAATTTTGTGAACTGATTTGGTGTACTAGAATACTCTTACTATTTGTTTCATTGTTGTTCTCTTATAGGTGATGATATAAGTGTCAGTGAAAATAATGATGCTAGTTAAAATGGGCAAAATGATAATGTTGGGAATTTGGATGATGTGAACTTTATTGCAATATGGAGTTTAGGAGCTATTCCGTCACCACCAACTGCAGGGAATGTTATATTTTACAGAACTGGAACCATGCTTCAATTACTCCAAATAAAGGGGAATGTTTGGGGGTCCAACTCATGAGGATCGCCATGATCCTATTCTCAATTTTGTGGATGTATATGGTTCATTAACTTTTAAGAATATCACCAAGAGTCCATTCAGTTGACGTTATTCCTCTTCTCTTTAATAGGGGGATCTTCAAAATGGTTGGTTGAATTACCAAGGTATTCAATCACTACTAAGGAAGAGTTAACTGGGGTGTTCTTTGAAAGATTCTTTCCTCCTCCGAGGATGGTGAAGCTTAGGGACAGAATCCAAAATTTTAGATGAGTTGAAGGTGAACCTATCCATGAGACGTGGTTATGGTTCCAAAAGTTGGTATTACAATGCTCTAATCACGAGTTGTCAAATAAAGTATAGTTGCAATATTTTATTTTTTACCAGAGTCTTGATATTGTGAACAAAAGGATAGCCGATGAACTCATCCTAGGTGGAATTATAAGACAACCATTTGAAGTTCCTTCAACTTTACGTGATAAGATGATCAAAATCAACTTTTCATGTCATACAAGGGAAGCTCAAGTATCTCCCATCAATATGGGTTTGAATAAAGAGAAATTAGAGAAGACCAAGAGTGTGATAAGAACATGGCTAAAATGATTACTCTACTTGACTTGTTATTAAAGCATGTCATGGGGGTGGATTCAAGTAGGTAAATGCATTTGGTACTAGTAGTGGGTTGAGCCCGGATGAAGAAAAATTTGAAGTCATCTATGATGATGAAGTCCATTTCTTAAGCAAACAAATTTGGGGTTCACACCTAAGCTATCCGAGGTCGGGTAGGCTTCAAGGTCGGAACCATTATTAAGATAATGATTGGACAGACAGTGAAAGAGATTGGAGTGATAAAGGCATAATTTGGAGGGAGCGTGAAGGTGACAAATATAGATATGTGCCCCCTCATGACTTTCCTAAACCAAAGGAACAACTAGATTTAGAAAGTTTACAAAGCGCAGATATGTTGGCAATAATCTTTAACAAAGTTGAAGGTTCCGACAAAGTGTTGAAAGACTTGAAAACTGATTTATCCACTTTGACCCAAACTGTGACATCTCACTCAGTGTCAATTAAAAAATTTAAGGCTCAAATGTTCCAAATTTCAACTCATTTAAACTTGAGGCCAATAAGAAGTTCGTCGAGTGAAACTGTTGCTAATCTGAATAATGATGCTTAAAATCATGACAATCATGCCACGATACCAAATAAGACGCTTCTTGAGAGGCAACCCAAGTTTTTAGTATTTTTCAATAAAGTGTATTGAAACGGGCAGACTGAAGTAAAGTCCATAAGTCTAGGAAAGGTCGGACAGAAGCAGGCGCAATGGGTGATTCACTGAATTTGTTTGGCGAGAAGAACTCAGGCCGCCTTGTAGTCTACGAAAGGTTGGGAAGGGTTTTGTCAATTTAGGTGAGCTCTTACCTCATTCAGAGATTCACTGATACGATTTGGCAAGATGAGTCGAGTTCAGTGAGTTGAAATTCAAAGTTAATGATTCATAGAGGATAAATTGGCGGGTTTAATCTCCTTCGACGATGTTAAATGAAGCTCACCGATTGGGTTTTCAGCTTAAAGGCCAAGAGTCTCTTTCCCTTTAAATTGCCATTTTAAAAAAAATCTTAACTTTTATCCTTCCTAGCTATTCAATACACGTTCTTAATCTAGTACTTAGTATTTCTACTATAATTTGTGCTCGAGTGGATTGTATAGTTGTAAGAGTGTACGTGCCCAAACCCGTGCTACGTTTTTCGTCTACTTGCCCTTGATCTTAGTGGTCAGTTTTCAATTTTAAATCTTTGTTCATAGATGTATTGCATGATTATTGAACTCTTGTGCATTGATCTTGGTAATGTATTATTTTTTGTATGTTATTTTGTAGAGGGTATGTAATTTGATATGAATATTGATTAATTTCCCATTGTTATATTTGCCAAATTTTTTGCCTTGTGTTGAATATTATGGTGTTGGGGTAGTTGATACTTGAAATTAAATTGCTATGCTTATTAGTCTTGTTGTTAAATTTTGTAGGTGAAGCCTGATTACCCCAAACTCGACAAATAAGCTTCAATTTGCCCGATGATAGATTAGGTGACATCATTCTTAAGTTAAATCATCATTTTGTCAGGTAAACCTGAATTTGGGGGGAAGTATGAATATTTGGGGGTTTGTTGATGTGTTGGGTAGCTATTATTTGATACAAATTATGTACGGGTCTAATCTATTGCTTGAAAATGGCATAAATTCTTGAAAATTGGGTGAGGGGATGATATTAACCTATTTGGAGGGCTCGAGGTGGATAAGTGAATTGTCGAGTAAGTCCCAACTCGCTCTTTTGTTGATGATTTTTATTCGGAGGAGATAAGTGGTAGATTTGCACTAATTTGATGTTCTTTTCTTATGATTTTCTGGCACTCAAAGTAGAGAAAGAGGTTAATTATCCTTTGACTTGTGTTAATTTTAGGTGTTTGTTGCTGGAAAGGAAAATGATGCAGAAAAGTGGAGAAGAAGCAAAACCTCACAGAAAACAAGTCCTAGATCTCGCACCTGCGGAAAAAAGTTCTCTTAAGCGAACTAGTCAATAAATTCAACTGGTTGCATAAGTGACCAAGCGGCATTTGCTTTTGCGAAAGAAGGCAAAAAGAGGGAGATCGCTTTTGCGACTCAAAGTTTGCTTCTGCGATGTTTCCTTTTTTAAACTCTACTCTGCTTAAGTGATGCCCACCTAACTAGACAGGGGTAGAACTTAAAATTCTCAAGTGTTGGACCCAAATTCAGAAAATAGGGATAGAGTGGAGCATTATTCATCATCCTAGAATTCTTAGAGAGAGAATATTTTAGAGAGATAAACTTATCTAAAGAAGATCTTATATTGTTCTTGATCTTGGGGTTGAGATATTGAAGGCAAGTTGCCTCACATTTCATTTGTGGATTTGTAGAATGTGTTCTATTTTAGTAAACTTCTTTTACCTTTTTTACTTTCTTGTTTTTTAAATGCTATAAATGTGGGTGTAATCGTGTGCATAAAATTGAGGCTTTTGTGCTAGAATTAGACAAAGCTATTTGGGTATTTGATTTATTTCTCTATTGCAGTTCCTTATTTCCCTGTTTGATTTCATGAAATAGGTTCAATCTAGTTTTCATGTTTGAATTTGTGGGTTGAGAGTGCATGCTCAATCTTAGCTTCTGATATTCGTGGATTGCTTGAAAAATAAAATTTGTCAAGTGGCGAAATAGATTGATAATCACATTTTAGATTTGAATCTTGAATTTGAGACTGAAAAGAGAAATTTAGGGTTTCATTGTTGAGTGCAAGGCTTGCTCGAAAGAAAGGTCAAAATAAAGGTAGTGGGTTGTTTTGTGAATCAAATGATTGATACCGAAAAGAGATGTCATGAAATGGTCTACCGAAAGAAGATGTCATGAAATGGTCCTTCGAGACCGAAAGGAGATTAGGATTGACCTATGATGACTTAGCCTACCTATTATTGGTTGATCTTGGATTGAATTACAATGGATTGTTGAGTGTTGATTAAATCTTGAATTTTTCCAGTTCTCATACATCTGTTGCTTGATATTGTTTTGGATCCCGTTAGAAGTGTAGTTAGTAGAATTGTTTTCTATTTGATAATTTTGTACCTTGTATATTTTAGATTCAATTTAGTATTCGGTTAGCCTTTATCATTTCAATCTCTGACAAATTATTCTCTGTGGGAATCGATCTCGACTCTTAGGACTCATTTGGCCATGCGATATGGTATCATGATATGATATAATATTATGGAATTATGGATGAAATTGAAGTTTTGTTTGGACATGCGATATGGAATTATTGTGTTGTATATTTTCTCATAAACATAAGAATTTCATAAGTTTTAAAACTATTAAAATAGCCCCAATTGTTTATTCAATCTTACCAAACAAACAAAAATGTATAAAAATGCATAATAAATTATTACATAGCTATTTGTTCTCCAGTTAAGTAACTATTTCATCTAACTTTAATTCAATAAAAAAATTAACATAAATTGTAATGTACTTGTCTTTAATATAATCCTACACAATAGTACGGACGATTTCCTCACATTGAACTTGCATTTGTCGATCATGTGACCGAGAAGATGAACCAACATTGTTACTTTGAGTTGTATTAAATATAAAATAGTAGAAGTAATAAATTAGGTGTTGAAGTAAATGAAGAGAACAAATTTATTACTCAAAAAATCGGTTGATGCACTATTAGAAATAAGCTATTTACTGACTACAAATATGTAATCGGAAATCTGGAAAAATTTCCGACTACTTTAATCGGTACATTAAAATTTATATTATTTTAATTGTTTTAAAATTTTACCGGCAATGATTTCGACTACTGAAGTCGTAAGTTTTATGAAATAAAGTCAACAAAATAATTGACTAGTTTTCCGATTACAGTAGTCGGTACTTTGTTAAAATAATTAAAAAATATTTTAAATTGGTGACTACTGTAGTCGGCAATTTTACTATATTTTTTAATTAAATATTAATTTAATTTTTTGATTACAGTAAAGTAGGTCCCTACTTCGATCCTAGGCATCAACATTTTACTTTATAAATAAATTTTTAGTTAGTAAATTCTGACCCATAAATTGTAAAATTGTTTAAAAAAGAGAAAATTGACTAGTGTTCCATTTTTCACTAACATTAATTAAAAAAGAAAACATTAATTTAAAAAGAGAAAATTACTCTAAAGGTAAAGTAATAGTATTCTGACCTATTTTTTCACTGACTAGCGTCTCTCTAAAATTACTCTGTAAATTGTTTCTCCAAGTGATTCTTTTCACTCTGGTTGAGGACAAATCGTTTCCAGAATCTAAAAGCAAATCGTTTCCAGAATCGTTTGAAAGAGGTAATGTAAACTCTTCTCCTTTTCCGGGTTCCAATTTGGTTGAGGTACTGTAAAGTCTCTTCTTTTTTAGGGTTTATATTTGGTTGATGTACGGTAAATTTTATTACTCTTTAGTATGTAATTTTGCTCGAGGAACCTTCCAACGGTTTTTTGAATTAGAAAATTGTTTCAAAAATAGATTTAGTAGTTGCAACATATGAATGTCTTCCTCAATTAGGAGTAAAACATTAGTATAGGCAAATTAAATTAATATTCAAAAAAAAATTAAAAGGAAGAAGAGTAGTAGTGAGAAAAAGGCACTTGAAGCAGAAGCATGAAAAGAAGACAGATAGAGGTGGCATATCTGTCTCCTAAGTCCTAACTTTGAGTGTAAGTATTCTGTATATTACATGGTATAGGGGGGGAATGTGTTCTGTCTGTGGTTTTCAATTTTAGTGATTATTATATTTTGAGCATAGGAAACTGAGCAAGTTTCTCAGTGAGATTCAAGAAAGATTGGAGTTGTGGTGGGGAAGAAATGACGTTGAATAATCAAAGTGTACAGCTCATAGGATCATGAGGTTGAATATATTTATGAAAAGATACATCT
>JAJOOO010007794.1:0-76001 GCA_029582685.1 Solanum piurae | reverse complement strand
GAAAAATCCAAGAGCAGAAGACGATTTCTGACTATGTTGCTTGGACTCTTCAAAAATGCCAACCGGTGCTCGACGGATCCTCCAAAGTTAGTAGATTTTTAGAGGATCCAGACACAAGTGGGACAACATTTTTGGAGAGTCGAAGCAACATAAGATTTCTAAGATCTGAGAACATTATCTTAACAACTAAGGCAACCAATATAAACATTTTCTTGTTTAATTACAGTAACACAGGTCAAATTATCTTCAAACACAATCAGAGCACACAGACATGAGCCCACTATAATAAAAGACTTAAAACTGAAGCAAACATTAATAAACAAGCAAACTCTAAATGTCATCAATCAAATTCAAGAAAAGATAACATATTCTTTTTAGTATACCTCAGCTTCTGTAACCATCTGATCTACATAGCCCTTCAACTTAGTAACTCTGAGAGATTCAGTAAAGAACCTGAACTGTTCCTGCCTAATTGTATAATCAACATCAAAAACCACACCAGGTCCAAAGGTAGGCACATTGAACTGATAAACCTCTTGCTGGCTAAGATCTGTTTCCGGGGCTTTGAAAAAATGTGCAGAAACTTCTGGACCAATGAAGAATGTGATGTTCTTGTTCAACAAATTCAGAGTAAACACACTCCCAAGCTTTGGATACTCCTGTCTAAGCATCACAACTGGCCCTTTAAGGAAACGAATCAACCCACCAACAATAGGCCATGCCTTAATCACTGGAGGCAAACGCTTCTTAGATCTGGGCATAATTAGTGCAGATATGAGCTTTGCTACCAAAAGGGTAGCAACTAAAAGCAACCCCACATTCAGAATCTTGTTGTCACCTAACTCCATAGCTTAAAAAAACCTGCAATTCAAGAAAAGATTGAAACTTTAACATGGGAATCTTAACATCTCAGTTGTTGATTATCTGAACGTTCACCTTGTAATCTCATTCCCTACCCCTACCCCTTCCCCTACCCCTGCATTCAAAAGATTGAGACTTTAACATAAAGATCTGAGATTCCAAACATCAAGAAACAAAAAGAGAGACACCTAACTCCATAAGCTTTAAAAAACATGCAATTCAAGAAAAGATTGAAACTTTTAAAATAAGAATCTTAACAATACGAACTTTCAGCTTGTTAGTAAGAGTTCGATTCCCACCTTCTAATCCCCTCCCCATTTCCATTCCCCCCACCCCCATACACCAATTTCTCAAAAGATTGAAACTTAACATAAAGATCTGAGATTCAAAACAAATCAAGAAACAGAAAGAGAAAAAGAAGTACCTGAATGAAGAAAAATTAATGGAAATTTCTTTTTCAGGAGAGAACAATGATAGTCATAGACTCATAGTGGAGGCACACCTCATTTACTAGAGGGTTTTCTTTTTCTTTCACTCTCTTTTTTTAGCTTAGCTATATAGAGATTCAGTCCACCAGTCTAGTGGTAACTATATTGCACACCTGTTTTTTTTATTATTATTATCTTTTTTTGGTCTGACATGCACAAGAGTTTGTGTTGAGTATAGGTTTCTTTGGTAAAAATTTATAATTTTTTTTTAATTTTCTTAAATTGTGTCCGGCAGGTAGGGGTGTGCAATAATTGAACCGATCAATAAATTGAACAAAGAAAATGGTTATGGGGTTATTGTTATTGGGTTAATGTGATTTTAATGGTTTCATAAAATAAAATTATTGGGTTATTACTTCGATATTAATTTTTAATATTAGGTTATTGTGTAACTCGATAACTCACTAAGATAATAGTAATTTACTATTTTATCTCTACATAAATATTAAATATTAATATCAATAACTTATTGGTTACTACTTTTGTTATTTAGCTTTCAATTTACATTATTGTCTTGGTTCTTTTATTGTGTTGCACTTGTATAATTATTTTCATGTTAGTTACTAATGTTTCTATTTTATGAGCATTCTGTAAAGTTACATTATTTGTTTTGTCGCATCTAATTATTGGTGAAGTCGTATAACTATTTTTTGAGCATTTTCTTAATGGTAAACTGAAATCGAATCGTTAAGGACCAAAATCATAAATCGAAAATCGATAAAAAAAATATCTTATTGGTTTAGTGTATTTAAAAATCGAAAACTTACAAATTGAACCAATAATACATGAAATCGAACCGATCGATGCACACCAATAATAAATAAATCGAACCGACTGATGCATACCCCTACCGGTAGGACTCATTTGGGGGTGACATACCCAATATGATTTTCTTCATCTACATCGTGTCCGGCAAGACTCATTCGTTTAGGGGTGACGTTCCCAATATGATTTTCTTCATATTCAGGTCTCAAACCTAAGATTTCTGGTTAAAAGTGAAACATTCTCACCACTACACCATAACTCATATTTGTTTATTTCATCCCTTTCATACGATGTGTTTTTTGTTGATTTGACATACTCCTTTTAAGTCATATACTCACTTTTATGTGGTCTGTGTTGATTTGACATACTCTTCATCTCATATTACATGGTATTTGTTGATTTAACATATTTTTTAAGAAAAATTTAGTTAGATGTATATTTTATTAATAGAGTTTTGAAAATCTAAATTTGATTACTCTTTTTGTTCACGTTTACTTGTTCATTTTGAATTTTACACGTCTATTTAGAAATAATAATTGATATGAATAGTTTATCACAATATCATATTACTTTGATGTTTAATCTGAGGAATTGAAAAATAATTTGGGGATTAAGAAGTTAATATCAAGGACAAACATGAAAAAAAAATTGATATGTTAAAAGTGACAAATAAAGGTAAAAATGAATGGAGAGAGGTTCTAGTTTATGTAGTTATTCAATACCTATGGATAGTATGAGAAAAAAAGTAAAAAAATATTATTAATTTACTAAAATGGGCAAGTAAAATAAACTATCTAGTATTTGTATAGGAATAAATAAACTAAATATGAGGGAGTACTTTTACATAAACGAATATGGGCGAACATAAATGAATATGGGCGAATTCAGGGTGTTGGGTGAAGCTTTTCGAAAATTCAGTAACTTTTACGTGAATCTTAATTTTGTATTAAATTTTTTTGTGCAAATACAAGAATTATGAATTGAGAACACATGTAAATAAAGTGTGTTGTTGATTTGGTGACAAAAAAAAACCAAGCTCATCAACTCTCTTGGTTGATTTACACAACTATATCTTAATCTTTTTTATTATCGTTACTTGATTGATTGTTATGTATTATTTTCATTATTTAGCCTTCAAAGTGAGCAACAGGTTGAGAGTCCGAATTCTTATTAGATAAATTTTTAAATTTTATTTTTCTATTACTGAAATTTGAACTTAAAATATCACAAATCTCAATTAACTTTATTAACTATTAGATCACATTTTTAGGCTAGTGTTTGAGCTAACTTATTTAAGAAAAAATAATATTTGTTTTCAAATAGCTATAAAATTGTAGGTAATAGACTGAAAGGATATTTTCTCCCTAATTATAAAAAATAATTGTTTCACTACCTACTCTATTTTTGACCTCTCTAGACAAGTTACACCTTGTTCGGATGGTTGTTACATGTTGTATTATATTGTATTGTATTGTATTCTTAGTTTAAATATAATATTTGTTTTGATTGTTACTTAAATTCTACTATATTGTATCGTTAAATCCACAGTAAGGTAACAACGAAAAGATCAATTTTATGTGACGACCGATTTGGTGTGATCGCGTTGTTATCTTAATACTTTCTTCTCATTTTATTTTTATTTATTATTTAATAATCATATTTTATATTTCCTGCCTTTTTCATAATAGTTCTACCTCGTACCCTACTTTTCTTATAGGTTTATCACTCAAATTATGGATGTGTGTCATTATGTAACGACGGAGAACGATACAATCTAGACAAATATTATACTCGTTAAAACAATATTGTACGATACAATACAATACGATACATTATGAAACAATACGTAACAACCATTCAAATAAAGTGTACCTTGTAAATCTTGATAGAATGGATATGACATCCTTTAGATAAAAAAGAATCAAGAATACTATCCTTATTTTTTCAGCTTCAGTAGCAGAGACGTATCCAGGATTTCAAGATAATGGGTGCGCTGTTACAAAAAAGTGGATCTATGATATAAATTTGATTTGTTTGATATTTAGGTTCTTATCACTAAAAATCGTTAAAATTATAGGTTCAAAATTAATTCTTATCTATTGAAATTCTTATACATACATACATATACATATACATATATATACATATGCATACATACATATACATATATATACATATGCATACATATACATACATACATACATACATACATACATATGTATATATACATACATACATACACACACACATATATATATATATACACACTAGTTTTAATATACACATTTGATTTAATTATATTAAAATAATTACAGTGCTAAAAAATTAGGAATTTTCAATATGACAAACTTGAAAATTTTGAAGAAAAATAAACAAGATAGATATAAGATTCAAATTTCTAACCTCACTTAGAGAGGTGCACCTAATCATCATTGTATTATATGGTACTTCGAGTGTGGGATCACTCATCTATATTTAAATATTTTTTCTAAAATATAACGTTACTACATATAATTTCGGGAAGGGGTATGGGTTCACGTGAATCTAATGACCCCTCTTGTATACGCTCCTGTAATTAGTAGGTTTTTAGACATTAGGTCTACACTGACTTTTGTATAGACGTACTCCCTCTGTCCCAATTTATGTGACACTTTTCGTTTTTCGAGAGTCAAATAGTTTAAGTTTGACCGGAAATTTGCGTGTGAAATCTTCAAAAAAAAATTGAAATAAAATTTATATATTTGTAAACTACGTAAAAGGTACTATAAGTCACAGTAAATGGAAATTTAAAATAATTAAAAGATTACGGTCAAATATAAACTTGTTTGGATCTCAAAGTTCGAACAATACGACATAAATTGAAACGGAGGGAGTACTTTTGTACTGGTGCTTCTTAAGTACTACTACAAAATATAAGTTTGGTATACCAAACTCCAAATCTTATACTCAGTTTGTTAAAATAAAATAAAAAAATTGCCACGCTACTCATTTCTTGTAAGTTAATTATTTTTTTAGGGAATTTTTTTTTAAACCTAAAACAAGCTATGAATAATTACATGAAATCTATTTTATTAAAACAATTAAAAATATATTTTTTTAAATATAAAAAATATACTCTTTCGGAGATAAACTTATCAATAAAAAGTCACATAAAATGAGAGCTAAATTAATCAATCACACATAAGCTAATAATATTTTTTGAACTGTAAAAATTGCAAGTGGTTTGATCATTTGATCAAGTTGGTCACTTGAATCATGCCCTTCCAAATAGGTAAATTTTTCTGCAAAAAATAATAATAATCTCGTGTAATTTTATAAATGAAGTTTGAAAATGACGATGTGTATATGATTTTGTGTAATTTTAGCGTATATAAATGTTACTTTTATTTTCAAAGGTAGAAAAATATTAGGACGGATCCAGGAAGTTGTCAAGGTATTTATCTGAATTGCTTCAGCTAATATTACACAATATATAAGGTAATTTACTTTTTACATATAGATTTATAATTCTTTGGATACAAGATTAGAAATTGACTTAATGAATTAGAGTAGGGGTATTAAAATCAACTCATAAAATCATAACTCGTCCAATCCATTTAGTTTCATAGCTGGTTAATAACCACTTGTTTTATTAATTCTATTCATTTTAACCCGCTTAATTCAACTCATTTTAAACCTGAATTGATATACAACCTAGATTGACTCACGAGAAACTTCTAAAAAAATTAGAAAGACATTTTTTTATGATCATAACAATATATGAAATTACTTTTTATTAGGTACTCAAACAAATTATCAGAAAACACACACTTTGATCAACGTTTATTTAACACCCTTAATTTATTTTTCAAACCTCTGAATAAATTTTTTGAATCTGCTACTAAAAAACCACACATGAATCATTCTTCAATTCTCATAAATGTAGATTGGATTTGAAAATAACTTTCTTTATTATAATGAATCTCTTCTATCGCTACCCACCACGTAATATTATTTTATTTTAACAAATCAAGGTGGTATACTAGTAACTAGAATTAAGAAATGATGATCACGTGAGAAAACCATGGGCCAATTCCTTTAGAACGCCATAACAAGTATTTGGACTTTTGGTAAATGACAAAACTCTTTGTGGTCGATGATTTCTAGGGAAAATCTACAACTATGACTTTATAATATTTTAATTTTTTTTCTTCTTACAAGATTTGTTATGCATCTCATATGTTATGAATTCATTTGGATATAATATATCTAGAATAAATCATATCTAAATTTAATTTCATATATTTGAGATACATGCATATGGATATATTTGGAGATACCAGAATTTGATAAGATACGTAATATAGCAAACTAGAGTATCTAAGTAATTAGTTATTAAACTAGTGATATTTATGCAAGTTCTCCTTATTTATTCACTTTTAGTTTTGCACGTTTCTTAAGAAATACTTTCTCCATTTTAATTTATACGAGTTAGTTAGGCTTGACACAGAGTTTAAGAAAGGAAAAAAAGATTTTTGAAATTTATAATCTAAAATAAGTCATAAATATTTGTGTGGTTATAAATAATTTCATTAAGCGGAAAATAGATATTTTAAAGTTAAATTGTTACTAAATATAGAAATATGTCATATAAATTAAGAGAGAGAGTAATATTTTAGATGTCGAAATTGTGTTTGAACATGCATCTTACTTGAGAAAAAATTACCTAGTTTTTGAGTGAGAGTCCTAAAACCCCAAAAACGGGTTTGTGTACGTTTTTTGGGAACTTAAAAATCAAAGTTTCAAAATCTAATTAAATTTAATGGCTAAACAAATACTTGAAGATAATTTTTAAAAATATGATTCAAGATTTATGATCAAACGCTAACGGATTCCTTGTTTGGATGGTTGTTTCTCGTATTGTATTATTAGTTTAAGTACAATTTTTGTTTTGACTATTAATTAAATTATATTATATCGTATCGTTTAAATTCATCGTTAAGTAACGAAGGAAAATCTTATTTCACGTAACGACTTATTTGGTGCAATCATGTTGTTACTCTAACATTTTTATTTTTATTTTGTCTTTACTTTTTTCTTTTATCAAATCGTTGTGGGCTTGTTAGGTCTTTTCATTTTGTCTTTACTTATTATTTAATAATTATGTTTATTTTTACCCTGCCTTTTTATAATAGTTCTACTTTTTATCTTACTTTTTTTGTAAGTTGGTCATTCCAATAATTGGTGTATATAAGATATTATGTAATGACACAAAACGATAAAATATTTAAATATTATATTTATTAAAATAATACAGTACAATACAATATATTATAACAACCATCCAAACATAATGTAAATGGTAGGTGGAAGGAAATATTTAGTTTGGTTCTGACTGAGAAAGGAATCATAAATCATTAAAGATTTGAAATGTCAGATTAAAATTAATTAGGCACTAAATTAAACAAGGAAGAAAACAGAAAAAATAATAATTGTGGCCTGCCTCATTTAATTGGAATGGAAATATAATGGCATGTGCTCTACGCCGGTGCGAATTTAGAATAGTAGAACTTCAATATAAATATCACATATCGAATAAAAATATATAATGAGACGGAGAAGATATCTTTACCTTCAAGAATTACAGAGTTCCAAATGTGATTTTTTATTTTTTAACCCTTTGAGGTGGCCCAATGGTTTGGGCTTGAGATTTCTATGTTGGAGGTCTCAAATTTGAAACCTCTTGCTAATGAATGCAAAGGGTTTGCCTTCTGGGTTGAGCTCGTCGTACCGGACTTGCCTAGTGCATGTTACCTCTCCTATGTGATTTGCGAGCTATTGCATAGGAACGGGGGTTTTACCCTGTGCGCACCCAAAGGGTAGCGTCTGCGGATTTCCCTAGTCATAAAAAAAAAAAAAAAAAAAAAATCTTTCTTTGTTTGGTAAGAACAACGTTTACGTACACTCAATCTTCTTCCGACTCTACTTATGAAATTCTATAGAAGATCAATTGAGACTCACTCCATAGTCCCACAAAGATCTTTACATGTCAAGAATGTGAATGGTTATAATTTAACTTGCTCAGTTTGATCCATCATTTTTACAATTTCAAACTTACATTTTGATTGCGCCGCTAATACAATAAAAAAGACCTTGTAACATTAATACAATGGTGATTGTCTATGTTGCTCGGATTCTCTAAAAATGTTACCACATATGTGCGGCCCATCGCCATTTATGAACGGTCCGAGCAACATAGGTTATTGTAATACACAACACATACATAGAGGGATGAAACTGGTTATTTCTATCATGTCAACTTCTGATTCAGGCAGAGGCAGCAAAACAAGGCAAATACATTACTAAGAACATCTAGCTGAGCTATTTACATAATTGCGCGGCTATATGAACTCTCTTAAAATACCTTTTGAGCCAATTTCCAGAATATCGTTGTCTGATGCAGGGTGATCGTGGACCTGTTTTTTATCGAAACAATATACAGGGGCTTGCCATTTTGCGTCCTCAAGAACTGCTCCCACTTCGAAAGTCATTACATGAATAGACCTTCCTGCAACATTAAACTTGTTACTCCTAAAATGAGCATTATTTATAAAGAGTATAGAAACAATGAGATCAATCTTGCAACAAGATTCTTTTGCACAGGTTTGTGAAGAAAAGGACTCAACTATCCAGAACACGTTAGGTAGCTGTACATACGCGAAGGACTTCAGAAAGCTAGTTGAGCTTTATATGTCAGGATGTACATAGACTAGATCTTACGTTTAGCGTAAAAAGATCAGATTTCTTCAACTCAAGTTGGCCCTTAATAAGTAGTTCCATCAAATGCAGATAGATATGATTGTGTCTGGTTACGCCTAGTGACTAATCCATGCTGTTGGTCTGTTAGTTCATTTATAGCTGAATGAAGCTATGACTTTATGGGATTTGGTTATGAATACTAGAGCTGATTGAGTTAAGATACAAGAAACGTTTCATGAACTCGTGTTCTTACTTCTCGTAACAAGAACAAGGTTGATGTAACAATTCATTTAGGTTGATGTAACAAGGCTGATGTCTATATATATGTGCAAAAATAAGTTATCATTTCGAAAAACAAAAAAGAATATCGTTTGTACGGTAGCTGTGAGCCATGGCCCCCAATAGCTTTTCAGCTAAATCCCAACTACAAGTTATAGCAAATTCACCAGCTAAACTTTAGCCACTTTTGATAGTCTTGGGAACAACTAAAGCAGAGCTAGAGAAGACTAACGAACTCATACGCTGCACAAACAAATTAAGGGTTATTCTAATACCTTTATGTTAATGTGCTAAAAGACTAGATTGAGAGTTATACAATTTGATCTCTCTGTAACAGTCATCCTCTGCAACAACATTTCATTATAATGACAGTTCGTTTTGAAATCAAATTTTCATCTTATGTTATATTATATGTTCTCTATAACATTATTTCACTATAGCAGCCAAAAAGTATCCAAAAAAATGACATCGTTGTAGAGAGGTTCGACTTTTATATGTATAAGAAAGGAGTAAGTTAATGTTTGATTCCAAGCAATTTAACAAGTTAACCCCCAGCTTTCGTCGTTCCTTATTTTGTTGGTGGGATGGTAAAGAATTGGACAGTTATTGTCTCTCCTTGATAGGATGAAAAGAATGTAACAATATCACAACAAGGCAAGTCTCAGTTGACAGATCACTTTTAGGGAAACGTCTACTTCAGCGAAAGCAGTAACAGGAGCTGCATACATCTAGCCTAATAGAACAATGACTGCATAGTAGGAGGAAATAGAAGAACTAAGAATCATGAAAGCTCGAATTTTCAAATAATGTGATTGAACTTGTCGATGACCACAAACAACTTGATGAGTCTTAACGACTACCCGAGCCCCTGAACATGCTGAACTTCATGATAACTCGATTGAAAAGCTTCAAACACCTCTCCATCCAAAGACGTCATAAGAAATAACATTCCTCTATTTCAATTTGTCTCTTACTTTCCTTTTTAATTTGTTTCACAACGAATGCCACTTTCTATAGGCAGTAACTCTTTAATTTCAATCTCCCACATCATGTTTAAGACCATAAATTCAAAGTTATTTTAATATATTTTTCACATCTTTAGTTTAACACTACAAGATTTAAAAATCTCCTTTACTTTCTTAAACTTTGTACCAAATCAAGGCCCAAAATGAAACGGAGAGAGTAACAAACAAGTACCTACACCACCAAAGCCTCTTCCCCAAACGGAGAGAGTAGCAAACAATTAAGCAACTACACCTCCTTTATGTGGCGATTATTTCAATTAAGTGTTTATCAAGTTTGTTCATTATTTCAACTTCAAACATATATGGAATTCAAAGTTTGAAAAATAGTTTTTAGGAGTTCTTCAAGTTTTCACTCACGAAACTTCGATTGTGTTCTGCTAATACAACCTCAAATGCTCTTTTTCAACTTAGCTTCATACTACATTCTTTTCAAATATCAGACGATTCATGTCCAAACTTCATAAAATGGAAGATAAAAAAAAGGGGATTGAGGGGATGAAGAGTACCGGTATAGAACACCCAATGGACGGGTCTCTTTGTGACGATGTCTTCATAATACCAAATGAAATCCACCTTCTGCCATACATTACAGTGAAATCCGTCGATGAATTGTTGACCAAGATAAGTAGCTCCGTCAAGCCAATTTGGTCGAAGAATCCCAACATCAATCAGCGCTGAACTACATTTCTTCTTATCGTCTAGAGTGTAGCGGAATACAGTGCCATTGTTCCATTCAAGATCATAGAGAAGCTCACCTACAGAAGCGAAGCTAGAATTTTGAATTAATTCTGAAGATCCTATAAAAGCATCTTGACAAATTATCTGTACATATTACTCTTTGTACCAAATACCAATATATGTGATATATTTTGCTTCTCCATATTCAAATTATGTGAATTTGGATCAATATTTCAAAATGTAACTTTTCATTGAGAAAAATTACAAACTTATAATACTTTTTATATAGCTACTGAATATCCAGATTTTAATTAAGATATCAAATGGATCTTCAAAAGTTCAAAATTGACTCTCGATAAGCGAAAAGTAACACATAAATTGAGATGGATAGAGACAGTTATAAAATTTAAGTTTAAGCTATTGAATTTTGTCAAATCCATAGACAAAGGGATGTAGTCTTTCATATCAGATTCATCTAAACCCAGTACTATTGGCGCAACATATAAATTCATACGTTAAATTCCACTAAAAAAATAAATATTATATATGAACTCATAAATTTAAAGATGTAACGTGTTCAATATTATTCTCTTTGTATCAATTTATGTGACACAATTATTTTTTTAGCAGTCCCCCAAAAAATGTCACATTTCTATAAGTGGAAACAATTTAACTTCAAATAAAACAATTATTTTTTTCTAACAATCTTAATAAAATAATTTACAATCACACAAATTATTAAAAAGTGTTTTAGACCACAAATTTATAAAGTATATCTTTTTTTCTTAAATTTTATGTCTAAATCAAATTGTGTCACATAAATTGAAATATAGAAATTAAAAATTTAGGATCGTTTAGTAGGATGGACAAGCATAAATAGTCATGAAACAAAAATGTATTCCTTATTCCTTACTTAATTATTAATTGTGAGATGTTATAAAAACATTAGTAATTAATATTAAAAGGATGAAATAATAATATCAAGATTAATTATACTAACTTATCTTCAAATCAAACGAACCCCCTAAAAAATTGAAATCATAAAACTTAAAATCCTAAATTCGTCTCTGCCCCTTCTTACCTAGCTGGTCTTGTATGATGTTGAAATTGCGGCCGTTGGTCCAATCGTACCAAAGGTCGATTAGGCTTAGAGATCCGGTGAAATTGACGAACAGTATCGAGTGGAATTGATGAGGCCACGGGGCTGGCGTCGGATCTGAATTTGATTCTGCCGACGAGACATCGGAATAGTAAGAAATTAGTATTGCGGCAACAACAAATAGTACAGTGATCGGCGACACCGTACTCTTCTTCATACTCGACCTGAAATTGCCTCGAAATTTTGCAATGGCGGTTGTGAATTTGCTCTCTGAGAAGAAGATAAGGCTCAAAGAAGGGGAAAGAATGTTGTGTAGTTTGTAAGTGAGAGTAGGTAGTGACACTCTCTTTGGATGGTTGGAAAAGAATAAACTTCAGTCTCTACGTCCAAATTATTGTAAATGATCCTCCATCATATTTTTGAGATATTGGAAAGATTAAACATGGACACGAGGCATAATTTTATCCGTCGATCCGATATTTAATAAATATTATATCGATAGATAAAATTATGACACGTGTATGTCCATTAGTATAAATTTAAAGCTCAAGCTAAAGAAGATGGTAATTGATTAGTTTTGACTATGAAATATTGGTTTTTTTTTTAGAAGTAATTTCTCAATATTTTAAGGTGTAATTTTATTGAAAAGTCTATTGATAAAATGTTGAGATCTCCAGAATATTGAACCAACTTAATGTTATTGACAATGAGTTTTTTTAGTTTCTGAAACTTGGTACATTGGATGAATCACTTTGTTCGTGTAATAGCTTATTTGTGAATTATTCATGTACTAAGTGTTTGTGTCTATGGAGATGTATATGTCCTCAACAAACTTATTACTTTCGAACCGAAAAAACCCGATAAAAACCTAACCAAACCGACGATAACCAAACCGACAGTTATTTTTTTTATTTGGTTTGGTTTGGTTTTAGAAATTTAAAAACCGATTTAAATTGATTTGGTTTTGATTTTAACTAATAACCGATCCAAACCGAACCATGAACACCCCTATTCGGATGTATGTGTGTCTTTTTTCCCTTATTTTAAATCATCCTTTAAATATAATAACAGTGTCTTGAAAAATATAATAGAGAAATGAGTATAATTAATGATAAGGGTAAACTAGAAACTAAATGGAAAATTGTCAATTAATTTCATAAAGTGGACAAGTATTATTAAACATTCCAAAAGAGCATAATGGACAACTATTGTTAGTCGGAGGGGTACTATATTAATTAATGGATATTGAGTTAATAATTTTATAATTTTTTTTATTGAGTTATTAGTTTGGTTTTTTATTTTACGGTTTTGGTTCATAGTTAAATTGGTAATTCAATAAGATTAAATTTAAATTACTGTTTTATTTGTAAATATGTAATAGTGACTTTAATAATTTACAGATTATATTTTCTAAGTATTAGTATTACTTTCGGTAATAAATCATACAAACTAGACTCGTTGTCTCTTTATTGTTAATATCTTTTCTCTTCTAGATAAATGAGAATTATTTTCTTTTCTTTTAATTTTAGATTTGTTTGTGACAAAGAAAGACTATTGATATTGTTTTTGCAGTTTATTGTAGGAGTATTTAGAAGGAATTCAAACAATTTCATCTTAAATAAAAGTGATCAATGTAAAATCAAATATCATGTTCTATTTTTGCTACTTTTTTTATTTTGTGAATGTCATGTAAATATTATTATATGAGTATTTTTTTATAGGTTAAACCAAATATCGATTATCAATTATCAATACTCTTATTGGTTTAATTATGGAATTAGCGTGCTCATAAATCGAAAGTTGATAATACATAAAATTGAACAGAATTAATTGATAGTCAATATTATTTCACAATATATCATGTTGTATTATTTTAATAAATATTTTTTTATCTAAATTTATATTACACAGTTTTTTAGTAAGTTAAAAAAAATACATTTTTTATTTGACAAATATTCAATTACATTTTCAATATTTTATTCATATTAAGCCTTATTTATTTGACCAAAAAAGTCCACAAACAACAATATACCTTTTTTTAAGGATAATTTTAACCAGTAGCATGATTGGGAATAAATTAGTAGATGATAGAAGTATAATTTAAAAATCTTATTTTTATGTTTTCTTTCGTATTTCTCTGTTTTATTTTTATCTTTAAACTCACTTCTTCAATTCTTGTGTCCCTTCAGACTGTTGTATTTCTTCAATTGTGTCACTTCAAGAACTACCTATAAAACTAGGTAAATCATACTAATTATTGTATCTTCTTCTTCGTGATAAATTTCATCTTAGTTTTTGTGGAACTTCGTCAATTTCTTGGAAGTCTACTTTGCATCATCGCCCAAAAAATAATGAAACAAAACTATAATTTCTTTGTAGTTTTTTCCTTCATTCAACATGTCAAAAGAAAACTATTTCAACTGGTCAATTCTCAAACAACTGAGTACAATCACATTTTTTGGTTCGTACCCACTTTTTATAGGCTTTTTCCTTTTGTAATCGCTTTATCTGACAATTTACATTAGTGTTTTATTCAATATTCTGTGAAATTTTATCTTTTCTGAATTTGTATTGAATTACTTTTGTGTTTTGGGTTATGAATTTATTTTTAGCATTCTTCATGGAATCAAAATTGAGGAAGAGACAATAAATTCCGCCGCATCTTGATAAGGTAATTGTACCTATTCAAATATTTTATTGAGACTGAAATGTTGTTGTGTTAATCATATCTCCAAAATGTTGTAAAGTTTGACCAATATGAAAAAGTCACAATTCTTCAGAAAAGTCATAACTCTTTGAAAAAAGTTACAACCCATCGAAAAAGTCAGAGAAAAGGATCAAAATGGTCCTTTATGTTTGAGTTAAGAATCAAAGTAGTCCTTCTCTTTTAACATGGAGCACTAATAGTCCTCCATGTTTCATGAATTGGTACACTTTTTGTATTCTTCCAAACATATGCCTATTTTTTAATAGAGCCTTTCTTTTGCACGTGAGAAAGCATATACATGATAATTTTGATTTTACCATTGCAAATCAGATTTAACCGTCTTCTTTGATAACTCTGTATTCACTTGCGGGGAGGGGACTTTCTCACGTGCAAAAGAAAGGTTGGGTTAAAAAATAGACAAATATTTGGAAGAATACTAAAAATGTACCAATTCATGAAACATGGAGGACTAATAATGCTCCATGTTAAAAGAAAAGGACTACTTTGATTCTTAACTCAAACATAAAGGACCATTTTGATCCTTTTCTCAAAAAGTCACAATCCTTCAATGTGAAAATATATATGTTTTAAATATATTTTATAATATAAATAAATATGATATGAAATATTTTTTAGAATTTGGGTTTATACTTTTGGTATTAATACTTATTCAGCTTCTTTGAGATAATCAATTAATCGGATCAATGGTCCATAGAGTTGCTTAAAATATATAGTATAAAATATAAAATATGTACTAAATTGGGTGTGAAGAAGAAGAATAATGGAAAAATTTATGAACAAGTACTTATTGTGCCTTATCAAAAAGGTCACAACCTTCAGAAAAGTTACAACTCTTTGCAAAGTAGCAACCTTTCAGAAAAGTCACAACTCTTTGAAAAATCACAATCCTTCACATTGAAAAGTTGTTTTTTAAAAATATATTTTATATCATAATATAAATAAATATAGAATATGTACTAAATTGGGTGTTTTAAGAAGAAGATGAAGAAGAATAGAAAACTTAGAAAATTCGTACTTAAAAAATGTGAGGAAACTTCTCTATTTATAGTGACAACAAGGTAGTAATAACATGTGTTTATTGTGTCTTATCAGAAAATGAACAACTCTTCAGAAAAGTCACAACCCTTTCGAAAGGTCACAACTCATCAAAAAAGTCTCAACCCTTTAGAAAAGTCGCAATTCTTTGCAAAAGTCACAACCATTTAGAATAGTCACAACCCTTTTGAAAAGTCAGAACCCTTTGAAAAGATCACAACTCAACGAAGAAGTCACAATTTTTTGAAAAAGTCACAACCTTTTGAAAAAGTTACAATTCTTCGAAAAAATCTTAATCTTTCAATGTGAAAATGTGTATGCTTTTAATATATTTTTATAATCTAAATATTTAAATAAATATAATATAATATAAAATATAAAAGATATACTAAATTGGTTGTTTTAAGTTGAGGCTATGATAATAATTTGGTATTCAAGTTAAAGAGTTTATACTTTTAAGGAACTATAGATATATAGATGGAAAGAATCATGTATTTTTCACATATTTTCTTAACCTTTCATATTCGTTATTCAGAAAAGTTTAAATGTTTCAATTACTATTTTTCTATTCCTTATTAATGGTTATTACAAAAAGCTGGGAAGTCTCAATTATTAAAACTACTGGTACTTGTAACCTCTCCTGAATTCTCCTAATTACTTGTAATTGTTTTTATTTTCAATATTTTTCTCAACTGGTCCCCTCTAGAATAATAAATATGTGACTTGGTATGTTCATATATAAATATGATTTAAAAAGTTTTTAAAATCTTAACGAGATCTTTTTATGCTTTATTAGCTCTAGAATAATCAAGGAACACACTTTTGAGAATACGAGGGGCTGATATCATTGATATTATTCACATAATAAATTTAATATGACATATTTAGGGGTGTTTATGGACAATGACATGAAAGAGCAAAAAAAACTAGTTGTTACTGGCTAAAGAATGAACAATAGGCCATCAAATTGAGTATCTTATACTTTACATGCACATGTACCAAACAATAGATAAAGTGATAATTGATTAATCTATGAAAAATCATTCAATATTGAGAAGCCAATTATATCAAAGAGCAAATATTATAATTAAAAATATATATAAGATAAAATTCGTTAAAGAGTTAGAGTTTTACAATCTTTCATGTTTTTGATATATGTGACAATATCAAATTTCTAATATTCAGATATTAAAAAATAATCATTTATAATTTTAATAAGGTAATGAATTAATGCACAAATCACGGCTATATTATCTAGTGTTGATAGAAAACAAAGGGAAATCTCTCATCAAGTGTTACCCCTTCTAATTCATTTTCAAGTTTAATTATTCTTACCCATAACATTAGTTAAGTTAATGCAATATATGATATTTTATAAGAGAAGTCAAAGATAATTTTCTTTTATCAATTTTTTTTATTGAATTTGTTGCACTTGATTTTTCTAATCTAATTTACATTTCTAATATAATTTAAAAACAATTACATAACAATAAAATTACCAAATATATATATTCAAAAAATAGTTGGTTATTTTATTTTTTTTCCCCCTAGAATTTCTTTTTTTTGAACTTAAAGCTTGAAGTTCATCTAGAAAATAACAAAAGAAAGTGGATAAACATTAAAGGGAAGAATTTTATGAATGGACAATCCTACCCTCGGATCCCTACTGAATCTAATAGACCTTTAACGGACGGCCAAGATTAAAAAACTTCTACTGGATCCAACGGCCCATAACATTCCTAATTCCCTTTATAAACTTCGCGAAAAAACCCTAGAAAAACCATACCGCTTCCAGCGTCTTCATCTCGACTGCCTCCGACGCTCTTCCTCCATCGCCACCGGCCGGAATTTCCTGTTAACCTCGCGAAAATGGTGAGTTTTTAGCTATGGCGATTCGAATTCCGTTCAAATGTTCTTTGTATTAATGTAACAACTGTTGAAAATTTGAGCGACAATGGCGAATTTTTAGTTATGGCGATTCGAGTTTCGTTCTAATGCTCTTAACGTAATCTGTTAAAAGTTAGAGCAAAATCGGTGAGTTTTTAGCTATGGCGATGTGGAACTTATTCTAATGTTGTGTATTAATGTTATCTGTTAAAAGTTAGAGCGGAAATGGTGAATTTTTAGCTGTAGAGAATTCGATTTCGTTCTAATGTTCTTTGTAATAACGTTATCTGTTGAAAACTGAAGTGATAATTGTGAGTTTTTAGCTATGGAGATTTGAATTTTGTTCTAATGTTATTTGTATTAACATGATCTCTGTTCAAAATTGGATTTGTAAGGTTCTTCCAAATGATGTCGACTTGTTGAACCCACCAGCTGAGCAGGAGAAGAGAAAGCACAAGCTCAAGCGTTTGGTTCAATCTCCCAACTCTTTCTTCATGGTAAAGGAAACAGTTTGTCAATGTATTTGTATAATCTTTTGAAATCATGTGTTTGTGGTTTGAATTTATATATATAGTTTTTTAAATTAATCGGTGATTTGTTTGGTGTATTGTTAAGGATGTGAAGTGCCAGGGTTGCTTCAACATGTAAGTTTTTTTTTGTTGTTCATTTATCTTAGTTGGTGCTTTTGACTTGAATTTAGTGATATTTGGAAAGAAGTATTTGAGATTGGAAATTGATATTTGAAGTTGAAATATAGTATTTGGTGATTAAAACTTGGAAAAATGTATAGTTGAAGAATGGTTATTGAAAAGTAAAGTTGATGAATTCATTAATATTCCATAGTAAGTAGTATTTGAAGCTGAAAAACAAGTTTGGTGAACTCATCCTCGAAAATTAACTGAAAAATCATTCTAATTTATATAACCAAACAGAGTTGGTAGTGTTTGATGAACTAGTTATTTGATGTCTGAAGAGAATATATACGAGTTCTTTTGTTAAGGCAAGAACGTCGCCTACAGAAAGTAGAAGTCTATGCACAATAACTGAATCTTTGGGGAGGGAAGGTGGAACATTCAATCCTGAGTTTGGTTTAGTTTCGACCTCACCTTCAATAACATCTCTCAAACTAGTCTATGTCATACAAATATACTTGATTCATTTCTTAGTTTCTTTCTCTCTATATGTGTGCAGAACAACGGTGTTTAGCCACTCACAGACAGTGGTGGTGTGCGGTAACTGCCAGACGGTGTTGTGCCAGCCAACTGGTGGGCGTGCTAGACTCACTGAGGGTTGTTCTTTCAGGAGAAAGGGAGACTAAAGAAGAAGAGGAAACTATTTGCTTTTAGAGTTGGGAAGTGATAAAGTTAATATGGGTAACAAATTAAGTTATGGTGTAATCCTGTTTTTGTTTTAGAACAAAGGATTTTGGGTTTACAATGACTGGTTATGTTATGTTTTTCAATTAAATTGGATTTTGAATTTTTGCTATGTATTAGCTCTTTGTGGTGCCTAACTGTATTTCCCCATCAATATCTTTTGAACTCCTTGATTGTAATTTACTTGTTAGGAAATAAGTCATTTGAACTCGTAGATATTATGTTTTAGGAGATATTTTTGTATCTTACTGTTGTAGGTGAGAGATGCTTATCATTTGAGCAATCGATTTGGTTGTTAACTTGAATTACTTAAGCCGGGATTGGTTGGTTTTCGTGATAGGCCACTCTAATCTCCAAAATGTGTAGAGCATTTTAGCTTCTTTTACAATTCAAATCACTTGGTATAAATGTGATTATACATTTCAAACTCTCTAAAATAAGCATTTGCTTCTTAAGAAAAAGCATTTACCCCCAATTTGTTTTTATTAAGATTGGTTAGATTTTTGATTTTATGATTTTTGTTAATGGTTAAATAGATAATTCAATAACATTAAATTTAAATTACTATTCTATTTCTAATTACATAAAAGTGACTTTAATATTTTATGGATTATATTTTTTAAGTATTAGTGTTACTTTCGTTAATAGGCAATACAAACGATAGACTTGTTTTTTTTTTTTTTTGGTAAAAAAGGTGCAAAGCTTTTATTTATATATAGTAAGACCTTGGTCCTTACAAAGTTCTAAATTGTGATTGCGCCACTACAGGCACAATCGAACAAGCAGGTGGTCATGCATAGTGGCGTAGCCACCCTTATGTTTGGGTGTAATTGAACACCCTTCGTCGGAAAATTATACCGTATATAGAAGTTAAATGATAAATAAAGTGACTAAGTAACATATTTTGGACACTCTTGACACAACAATATGATGCAACCTAGTGGTTTCTGGTACCTTGAAAGAGTAAAGACATGAACTTAAAGTATTCGTGTGTTTGAATCTCACTAGTAGCAATTTTTTCCCACTTTTTAAGAAGAGCAGGTTCACTTTAGCACTTGAACGCTCTTCGTGAAATTTTTTACTCTGAATAGATACATTGGGAGCAATTTCAGGAGGCTATGTAACCAATTAACTATTGTGATACCTTTTATCTTTTCGATGCAAACTAGTATTACTTTCTTCCTTTTCAATTTTAAAATTGATTGTAATAAATGCAGACAATTAATGTTATTTTTCGCAATTTATTGTAGGAGTTTTTAGAAGGAATTCGAACAATTTTGTCTTAAGCAAATGCTATTAATGTAAAAATTGTGTTGCACTTCTACTTTTGTTACTATTATAATTTTGTGAACATGATTATATGAGCATTTTCTTATTTGTTAAACCAAAAATTGATTAATCAAAAAATAATTATAAATATCTTATTGATTTGATAATCGGTTAGCGTGCTCACAAATCGAAAGTTGATGATACATACAACTGAATTGAATTGATCGACAATGAGTATTATTTCACAATGTATCATGTTGTATTATTTTGGTAAATATTTTTTTTGTCTCAATTTATATTTCACAAATTTCTTGTTAATCAGTTACAAAAATGATACATTTTTCTTTTGATAAATATTTAATAACACTATAATTAGCATTAAAGTTACGTATTGGTCAGTTCGGTCCGATTTTGAAGTTTATCAATTTGACTTTTCGATTATCGATTTATAGACATGCTAAACTGTTTAGAACCTTTAAGATATTGACTTATCGATTATTGGTTTATCGGTTGTTGATCCTTACTGGTTTAACTTCTAAGATTTGATACAATTTTTTTTATATTAACAATCACATAGAAACAAGGTGAACCGAATAAATCATGCACATGAGTTGACATATTGCATCTTGATCAAAAGTAAACACACTCACATTGTATAATAATCGAAAGTTTGAGACAGTCGAAAATAAAAGTATGGAACTAAATTCTAAGTCAAGGACTTTATACACTAAATGTTAAAAATATAATTATTTAATTTACTATCAGGTTATCAGTTAACCTGTTAAGAAAAAACTTCAAACTGCTAAGAACCGATAACCCAATAATAAAAAAAATTAAAACTATTATCGAAATGGCTAAACCAATAACCCATTATCGATAAATCACTAACTTTTTATCACTTTGTATTATCAATTTCGACTCAATTCTGAACAACCCTAATTAACATGGTTAGAAAGGAATTAGTAGAGGATAGAAGTAAAATTTGAAAATGTTGATAGAAAACAAAGAGAAATCTCTCATCAAGTTTCCCCCCTCTTATGCATTCTCAAATTTCATTATTCTTACCTATAAATTGAGTTAATGCATCATATGATATTTTATAAGAGAAGTTAGAGATTATTGCTTTTATCAAAACCTTTTTAATTAAATTTGTCGCACTTGATTTTTCTAGTTTAATTTACATTTCTAATATAGTTTCAAAATTATGCACAAGAATTAAAAGGAAAAAAATTGTGAATGGACAATCCTACCCTTTGGATCCCTACTGAATCTAAAAGACCTTAAACAGACGGCCAAGATCAAAAATCTTCTACTAAATCCAACGGCCCATAACATTCCTAAATCCCTTTATAAGCTTCGCGAAAAAACCCTAGAATAACTCTTCCAGCGTCTTCATTTCAGCTGCCTCCGACGCTCTTCCTCCCCTGCCGCCGTCCGGAATTTCTTGTTAACCTCGCGAAAATGGTGAGTTTATAGCTATGGCGATTTGAATTCCGTTCTAATGCTCTTTGTATTAACGTAATAATCTGTTAAAAATTGTAGTGCAAATGGTGAGTTTTTAGCTATGGCGATTCGAATTCCGTTCTAGTGTTCTTTGTATTAACGTAATAATCTGTTAAAAATTGTAGTGCAAATGGTGAGTTTTTAGCTATGATGATTCGAATTCCGTTCTAGTGTTCTTTGTATTAACGTAATAATCTGTTAGAAATTGGAGCGCAAATGGTTAGTTTTTAGCCATTGAGATTTGAATTTTGTTCTAATGTGTTGTGTATCAACGTAATCTGTTAAAAGTTGGAGCGAAAATGGCGAGTTCGCGATTAGAATATCGTTGTAATGGTCTTAACCTAATCTGTTAAAAGTTGGACCGAAAAATGGTGAGATTTTAGCTGTAGATATTTGGATTTCGTTCTAATGGTTTTTTTATTAACGTAATCTGTTAAAAATTGGAGCTTAACTGGTGAGATTTTAGTTATGGTTTTTCAAATTTCGTTCTAATGCTCTTTACGTTATCTGTTTAAAGTTGGAGCAAAAATAGTGAGTTTTTAGCTATATGGCGATTTGAAACTTGTTCTAATGTTCTTTGTATTAACGTAATCTGTTACAAATTGGAGAGCTTTTAGCTATGGAGATTTGGATTTTGTTCTAATGTTATTTGTATTAACATGATCTCTGTTCAAAATTGGATTTGTAAGGTTCTTCCAAATGATGTTGACTTGTTGAACCCACCAGCTGAGCAGGAGAAGAGAAAGCACAAGCTCAAGCGTTTGGTTCAATCTCCTGACTCTTTCTTCATGGTAAAGGAAACAGTTTGTCAATGTATTTGTATCTGTGTTTGTGGTTCGAATTTTTTATTCTTGGATTTAATCTGTGATTTATTTGGTCTTCTAGGATGTGAAGTGCCAGGGTTGCTTTAACATGTAAGTTGTTTTTTTCCTTTTGTTCGTTTATCTTAGTTTGTACTTTAGACATGAATTTTGTGATATTCGGGAAAAGAAACTAGTAATTGAAGTTGAGAAACGGTAATGGAAAACTTAAGTTGATGAATTTAGTGATATTTGGTGAAGTAATAGTAATTGAAGTCGAAGAATGTTATTTGAAAAATTAAAGTTGATAACTTTAGTGATATTTGTAAAATAAAAGAGTAGTATTTGAATGTAAAATGATATTTGAACATTAGAGTTTGGAAAAAAATATAGCATTTGAAGTTGAATAATGGTATTTGAAAATGAAACTTGTGTTTGGGATACATTTCACTTTGTTATAAAGCTCCCTACTGTTTTTGGCTGAAAAAATAGGCCAACTAGTTTTATCAAGTTTGGAGAACTCATCCTAAAAAATTAACAGGAAAGTCATTCTAATGTATATAACTAAACAAGTTTTTATGTACTTTTTGAATAAATGGAAACAAACTTCATGTCCAAACAGGGTTGGGAATGTTTGATGAACTTGTTAGTATCTGCAATTCTTTTCGCAAAGTAAAAAGTAGAAGTTTATGCACACTAACCGAATGTTTTCGGAAGGATGGTGGGACATCCAATCCTCACCTTGTGGTTCAGTTTCAACCTCACCTGCAATAACATCTCTCAAATTAGTCTCTTGTCATACAATGATATTTCAATTCACTCTAAGTCTCATTCTCTCTCTATATGTGCAGAACAACGGTGTTCAGCCACTCGCAGACTGTGGTGGTGTGTGGGAACTGCCAGACGGTGTTGTGCCAGCCAACTGGTGGGCGTGCTAGACTCACTGAGGGTTGTTCTTTCAGGAGAAAGGGAGATTAGAGAAGAACAGGCAACTATTTGCTTTTAGAGTGGGAAGTGAAAAAGTTTATATGGGTAACAAAGTCAGTTTTGGTGTCTCCTGGTTTTTCTTTTTTGATCTTTTAAGAACAAAGGATTTTTAGGTTACCATGTCTGGTTATGTTATGTTTTTCAATTAAATTGGGTTTCAATTCACTAATGGATTTTGAATTTTGCTATCTATTAGCTCTATGTTGTTCTACCTACGATATTCCCCATCAATTTCTTTGAATTGCTTTATAGATATTACGTTTGTTCTACCTGCTTATGATCTAGAAGATGTTTCATAGTCTTTAAGTTGTTGATTCCTTTGTTAGAGAAACTAAAAAAGAAGTGGTTGATTCCAAATCACTGTTACTATATTGTTTCACTTGCAAAGTGTCTGTAACAAACTGTACAAAAAGCAAAGCAAAGTGATATGTTTTCAGAACGTAAGAAGTAAAAACATTGGAGAAGGGCATGTCACATCCTTCCCTTCTTCAAGAGCGGAGGTGAACGGTGCTTATCATTTGAGCAATTTCTCTTTGTCCCTTCTTGAACGGTGCTTATCATTTGAGCAATTTCTCTTTGTCCCTTCTTGAGTTGCTTTCGTGATAGGCCGTTCTAGACCAAAATGCGTCATATTAATTTCACCATCGTCTTTTAAATCATATCATGTACGACAAAGATACGTACATCAAATTTCTGAACTCTGATTATTTTTATAAATGTATTGTTACTACTTTTAAACAAATAAATTTCGAAAATAACATTTTGTGTTTGAGTAATCCATTTAAAAATCACTTTCATCAACAATAGAGCAACAAATCGTGCTTTGCCAAAATTCCAGAAGTGCTGCTTCAGTTACTATTCAAAATCACTTACAATTCCATTTTCGTTCTAAAAATATGACTAAACACTTCAATTCTCTAAAATAAGCATATATTCTTTTAAAAAGAACAGTTGCTCCAATTTTGTCGATCTTACACAGGTCATGATCAGTCCAATACACAGATAACAATTGACATTACCAGTTACAAATAATTGACCTTTTTATACCAAAAATCCAAGTATACATTCACATTATACATGAGAATGACCAAATGTCTATCAAGTATATACAATCATTACAAATTATGAGGGTTCATATACATACATTTTTTTAGCATATCACTGTAAAAGTCTTGGGCCTGTGTTAGAGTACATCCATGATGTTATTGTCTCCACAAGCATATCCAAGTCTTTTGAATTCCCAGAGTTGAGAATTATAGAGTCTACATTACCGAGCGTATTACTGACTTCCTTCGTGACGTTTTCCCATGGTGTTCCTGCAGTCAAATTTGCCAATAGCTCGCTGCTCCTATTAACAGCGTCCGTCATTCCTGGAGGAGCATTTGGTAGAGCCTGAAAAATGAAAGAAAGGTAAGATGTGGTGTACATTGTTTCAATCTCTAGAAAATGCACTATTTGCAGAACAAGTTGGCCTGACATGAATGTGCCAGCAGAGTCTCCCTCCGTCCCGTCCCAATTTATGTAGCTATAAATCGTCTCATTAAAGGTAAATGAGAAGATATATCTTTCTTTTTGGACAAACTAAAAAGGAAAATGCATCACATAAATTGTCGAAACTAGATGAGATGTACTTTCATTTCACTGAGTTTCGTAGTTTAGGGTGAACCTGCTGTAGAGGAAGTGCATGATCTCCAGGAAGAGTGCGGATAGACATATCCAGCATTGAGCTGATGGCAGAACCTGAGCTGAGCACCTGAGCTAGTGTTGAAGTTTCATCGATTGTATCATCTTTGAACTTTACTAAGAGATTCCTCGAAATCCCATAGTAGGACCTTATCTGTAATATATATATAGATAAAAAAACTAACATAATTTTGGACAATGAAGATACATATTTTGTGTAAGCTACTCTATTATCCCATTTCCTATGACATTATTGCTACTTGGGAAAGTAAAATAATTTTTTCCTCTAATTCTGTTCTAAGAATTGCGAAATAGATTCCAAATCACGCCAAAAATCAAACCTGCCATTCTTTTTGGAATTGGGTTGGGGGCGGGGTGGGTGGGTAGGGATTTTGTTGTAGCATACACAAGGCAACTGAGTTATGTAAAGTCTGATATGCTGCATATTATACATTCTGAAGACAGCAGAGAACTACTAACATTTGTATAGCACATATCTTATTATATGTTATCCATATAATATTTTATAAACCCGAACTTGATAAATAAATGAAAATCAATAAACATTATAATAAGTTAGAACTAAAACCGCAAAAGAACACATCCATCAGTTTTACGAAATTCACCATCATAATCTACTTTTAAGTTGCCCGACATCATAATTAATTCAAGAAAGCATCCAAAATCCAATATCACATCAAATGCTATTGAATCAAAATATCCAATTCAGACTATTGAAAATTTGATATTATTTGTCTCATGCGTAGTGATTAAGTTATTATCCAGTGTATAACTTTTCCAACACCATTTGACTCAGCATGAAGAAGTAATCTATATTTAGGAGCCAGGCGCATGATTCAAAAGTCAACTCATACTAACGGACAAAGCATGTATCTACTCTACATTTGCATAGTAGTCATTGAATTGGTCATACAAATAAACACTACACGAGTTCCACCAGAAATTAGCAACAAAGTAAACTAAAGATGTTCATGGTATGTACCTAGTTAAATATGTAGCTATAGTTAATGAGCATTAAGATCTAAATTTTTTCCATACCAGTCTTTGAGTTTCTTCTGGCCTTGGAGTGAAATTTTCTTTTCCATTAATCAAGTCCGTGTATAGAGGAGTCAGTTGCTCAACCAGTGGAAAAACTTGCTTCATAATTGAGGGGCTAAGGTTCTCTATTTGCTTCATAGTCATCTCCGCCTGTAGATATAGAACATATGAGTGGAGTAAAAGAAGGTATCCTCTTATTCAGTTCCATGTGAAATTTTATGAAAAAGTGACTTACAAGACTACAACAGTGACATAATGTATGAACCTAGAAAACATTTAATACCTACCAACCATTACAACATCCCACAAAAAGTGAAGGTCAATCAAAGGCACAAAAGAATGAGCAAAACCTTCAAGTAAGTGAAATCAGTTCAAAAGAAAATACTTCAAATAAAAGATGAATAGGACACTGTGAAGAGTTCAAAGAGGAGGATACTCTTGATCAATTAGCATTTTTTCAAGAGACAGTTGAGTAAACATGGATACAAGTTAGATTAGAAATTCTAGTAACAAAGTCTACTATTGTTTGTGTTTGAGCAATTACACATGACACAATTATGTAGAGGCAATTTTACTAGTCTTGGTATCCATCCATCTGATGACTCAAAAATGGTCTCGATCCAACCCGTTCATCCAGGAAAAAACATCTATAATGTCACATGTGAAAGTCATCTAACAAGAACATTGAACAGAAGCTGGGTAGTTGGTGAATTAAGCTACTTACCCCAAGACGAATGGTTGGTGATGATGCGATCTGTGATAAAACTGGTCCAAAGTTTTGCATCATTGGAACAAGAACAGACGAGAACAACGGCACTGCAAGGCTGGCATCCTGGGAAAACAAAGTAATAGGAAACTTGTTAAGAGTTCCAATTATTATATGCTAAGATGGTGATAGATTACCCGGGCCGCATGGCTTCCGCACACATATTATTGTGCACATTAAAATGTCCAGAAACTCAAACTCCTAGGGGTCTAACAGGAGCAGACCTAAAACATGTACACATATTACTGTTTCTTACTTGCATGAACATCTACAGGATGACTATAAAAGCAGTAATTTGGATTCTTTTTATAAGGTAAACAATTTTATTAATGATGGGGAGATCCTCGTATAACAAGCCGTATATATAAAAAAATAGAACCTACACCAAAATATGGTTCTCCACAAATGAAACCCAATAAAAATAGAAACTTTGATTCAACCAATTTGCAATATTTTCATAGCTAGGTCCATCAAAATTTTCTATTTTCCTTTTCCTACAAGTTTTAGAATTTAAATGGGGAACACGCTCACTCAGTGAGGATTCATATAGATGACCCCAACTTATTTGGGACTAAGGCATATAAGTTGTTGTATAAGACTTTGAATTTAAAAGTTCAAACTAAGGACAAGTTTCCACCATTCAAACACGAGAGAGTGCAAAATATTTCCCCTTTATATGATAAGCTGCCTAAAAGCAAATTACACATAAACTTCTAACTCTGCCACTCAATGTAACTGAAGCATAACGAACTCTAAAGAAGCCTCATTTAGCTCAGGCCAGATGAAACTAGAATTGTAACAGGGTTGAGGATAAGTCACACATTTTAAGATGCTATACCTAGGTTTAGTCATAAAGCTAGAAGTTAATATAAAAGGTGTCACGGAAGAAATTAATTCAGACTGGTAAAGATTGTTCCTGCAATTCTGGAAAGACATACAATGATCCCATATCACCCATGAACATGCGGCAACTTGACCACCCTGAGCTTATGAAGCTGAATCTAATTTGATACAGTTGCTTGCAGCCCCTACCCTGTCCCACCAACCAAAAAAAGTAACGAAAAAAGAAAAAAAGACAGACAAATGAAAGCAAAATATGGGAAATAAAGCCTGTATGCGTCAGTTCCATTTGTGTCTGTCTTTGCATCCCTAAAACTGATTTTAAAGTTGTACGAGTTCAGGATAAAGCTGAAACTAAATCCATCAAGTACCTTGTTGTTGAAAGCCATCAATACATTCCCGTTTCTTTTCACAGCATATCTAGCTCCTGATCATCAAGCATCAAACGTTGTGGACCAAGTTGACCAAATTTACCTCTATGTAAAAAATATTACCGAGATACAGTAACTTACCAATCAAAAGGTGAATTACAGATCCTAAAGAGTGCCCAATGCCAAATACAGGAAGGTCTTGTACCTATGTCACCAATGGACATTCATAAGAAACAAAGCATGATAAAAAGTCTCATCTTAGGTAAAAGCTGAAACTCACTCTTTCTTGGAGAAATCTAAAGCACCTATCAAACTTAAACTGCACTTCATCTGCAATGTAGAAATGGTCAAATCCACTAGCATAAGGTGTAGCAATCACCAAGACATCCCTGTCTCAGAATGTAATAAAAGTAAGTTGTTGCAACACCAACATATCCCTGTCTCACAATGTTAATAAGACTAAGCACTATATTTACCCCACTTAACAGATGAGACAAGAACAGGACAAGGATTATAGCTACCATCATCAGGTATATTAGCATACTAGTTTATAAAATAATACTGCTGGAATGGGTATCAGGTAATCTAATAAACTAATAGCATAAGAATCTTAGCTTCTTAAAGTCCGATAAAACAGTTGGAAATCCCTTTACCAAACTACTTAAGTAAAACATGACCATTTAACTTACAATAGGGGCTGACATGGGCTATAAAATGACACTGCTGGTAGGGTAGAGGGGCGGGCCCATTATCCACCAGTTTAGAAGGCTGTGATTGGTCCAAAGGGCGGGTCACAGACGGATTTCTCGGTTATCAAAAAAAAAAAATTGACACTGCTGGAATGGACATCAGGTAGGCTAATACAGCCAATAGCATAAATATCTTTGCTTCGTAAGTATGATTAAACATTTTGCACAAGTCTGATTAAACAGTTGGAGATCTCTTAAACCAACTACCGAAGTAAAACATGCCTTCAGTTGGTAAAGCACTGGATAAAGTTCGGTACACTTCTACGAGAAAGTGAATGATTGTTACTGAATCATCTAGCAAGATACTATTTAAAAATAGGATCACTTCTCTTGCTTACTGAAAATCTGAGAGGTCAACCTTCAAGCTTTAAATACAGCGAAAGAGAGAATGGAAGAAATTTATAGTACCGTCACCCTATTGGTGCAGTAATTAGTTTAAGTCTTCTACTTTTCTTATCCTGCTTATCAATAATGCGAAAAAGAGAGAAAAACAAACTATAATTCAGAATGATTTTAAGGGGTGTATACATCACAAATATAATAAAGAAGAGATGCTGCTTTCAAATAATAAGCACATAATTAACATAGATAGAATAAGATGGACTCTAGCATCAAGATCAAACAACTCACTTCTGTCTGAGCCGCTCAAGGAACAGGCGGTAAGAAAGCTGCGGAGCAGCCCCAACAAAAACACCTCCAACAAAATGTACGACTAACTTCGGCTTTGAGGTTTTTGGTTGCAATACCCATGCTCCCTGTAATAGCACAGTGAGTTTATTTCATTTATAATTCATCAAAGTATTCCAACATGTATATAGGACATGGATATGTGGGCCACCGTCCTTGTTCTCCTTCATAAGCGACCTACTGTCTTATTTACTGTCATGTCACAGTTGAGATTGTATCATATAAACGTCCATTCCAGACACACATTATAATGACATAACATACATTGATCCAACATTATGCTTACGAAGCAAGTTGCATAATGACCGATTCCTTCAAACTTAACAGTAATTTTGTGCCCTCTCAAACTAGATACTTCTTTTTTGTCTTTAAGCTTATTTGGAAGACAGAGAAGTTGTTTAAAGGTTACAACCCAAAAATGGTTTAAGTAACGCAAAATTGGGGTAAGAGATGCAAATTGCATATCAATACACACTTGTAAATTTACACAAAAGGAAAGAAGTTTCTTGATTCAATTCTTCTGAAACTAAAGCATATTTTTAGGGAATTCCTTTAGTAACCTCGATTTCATCCCAGTCCTGTGAGCTTCCCCAATCTTGAGATTGCTTCACTGTCTCTGTAAGTAATCTGTGAATAAACATGATCAGTAGTTACTTTTTAGGTTTGATGAGCAAAAAAAGACACTGTTTAACTGACAACGCTAAGTCAAGAATCACCAATCATCTGATTAGAACTCCAAATTCACAATCATATATGGCCATGTATAATTGACATTATGGATAGATTAGGTTAGACAAACACAACAATTCATACCAATGAATTTTCATCTTCTGATTAGCTAAAAAAGTAAGTTCAACAGTTTCCCACATTCATCACCAAGATTCCAATTATATACATATCCAAGTGCATGCGTCCATCAGTTTGTGCGTACACATACAAAATATAGTTGCTAACAACAGTTTACATAATTGTAGCACTGCTTTCAATTTATTTTTCTTGCTGTAGGGCCATCATTGGAAGTGTTAAAGGTATTTTTTATTTTATTTTATGGAACAAACAGATAATAGCACACACAACTGATCCATAAAAAGGGTTAAGAGCCTTGATAGTAAGTCAACGTGTATAAGACATAAGGTTCATTAAGAGTGAGATTATATTCAAAGTGTCACCTTTCCTTGAATGCCAACTTTGGCATGTCCGATTCCTTTTTTTGTCTTCTTTCTTGTTCTGATTCTTACCTCTTAACAGTTATTCTTGCTTCAAAAGACAATTTATGGGGGCTGTCCTAGGTTTTGCGCCAATGCTTTTAGTCCTACTGTGCAACTACCTTAGGCACAAGGAGGAACCTATGGCTAATCTATAAGCTGTCGAGCTCACTTTGCACAGCTCAATTATAATGTATTTGTGCTGCTTATTAGGGACAGAGAGATGGAAGAGGAGGAATATGTCGCAAACTATATTTATCAACATTCTTTTCCAATTTGAAGTTTGTCGTCGTTATATGATTCATTTTTTTATTATCGTTATATGAATCATATTAGGGACAGAGAGATGGAAGAGGAAGAATATGTCGCAAACTATATTTATCGACATTCTTTTTTATCCAACTTGAAGTTTGTCATCGTTATATGATTCATTTTTTTAAAACAAAAAAGAAAAAAGAGCAGCAGTCTTTTGGTATAGCGACTCATTCCATTTAACTACAACTATTGCCTCTGTTCCACCTTCTATCACCACAATTTTTTTAAATACTTTTAATTGTTAAATTTTAGTCAACTACTCTTTTAGTTGTTCTAAATATGTAGATCTTATGAACTCAAGGGTGTGACCTAGTGGTCAATGAGGTGGACGAGAACCATGAGGTTGAGTTCAAATATCTACGAAGACAAAAAAAACACTAGGTGACTTCTTCCCACATGTCCTAGCCTTGGTGGATACATTTACCTGGTAAGTGTTGTTGGTGGGAGGTGATAGGTATCTGGTCAAAATAATCAAGATAGTATTTAGATCTTATTTCAAAAAAATTGAATATTTTAAGTCAAATTCACACCGAAAATTAGGTAATTCCAGATCTCCAATCATTCCACATAAAGTGGAACAGAGGGAGTACTTTGCATGTTAATCTTTTCTTTCCTTTTTTAGAACGCACTTAACTAATTCCACGTAATACTTGCCACCTCCCACCAACAATATAAGTAACTCTGTCCAGACTAGAACAAATGAAAAGAGATCACCTATTGTTTTTATCTTTCCGGGAATTGAACATGTTAATTTTGCTCATAGAAGACAAGTTCCACCAAGCAGTCAATGAAAAAGAAAAGGCAGCACATTCAATCAAACCACTTAATTTCACAAAGTCGGGATAAACTAAAGTTACTACAAATATTGACTAGTAAGTAATCGAGCGATTAGGGCAACAGACCTCTCAATATCTCTATATAGCTGGATTCCGGTACTTGTTTCCGGCTGATTGTTGCTGCTGCTGCTGCCGGTATCTTTCAAGTTGCATCTGATTCTGCTGGATTTCCGGTTTCCGGCATAGTAGCGGATGCTGCTCCGATTATAGAATTTAGTGGAATCGGAGTAGAAGGAAATCGCCGGCGCACATCGCCAATTCGCCTTGGGAGCAGTGACGCAGTTCATTGCAACTTCGCAAATTAGAAGAAATGATGAAAACGTACGCCATTGTATATATATATGTGTGATAAGTATTGTAACAACATGTAACTGTTACCCGACGTGTTGCCGGGTCGGGTATGAATTCGGGTCAGAACACATCTCCCGTTTCCGTGCATTTTTGCTTGAAGTTCAGACAAAAATAGTTGAAACTGAAGTCATTTTTGCATGATTTTCAGTCATACGTGAGCTTCGAAATAGTTGTTAAAGCCAAAATTCGACCTAAGTCTGAGAAAAAATGATTGAACTTAATGTATCTGAAATTCAATCATATAAAACTTCAGACATTGATTTAAGTTCGTCAAGACTAACTTCATCACTAAATAACAATGAAAAGTTTCATTTGTGTAACAATCTACTTTTTTCATCATTTTGACTTTACGTAGTTTTCAAATATATAACTGACTAAAAACAAAAGTAAAATAAATTGAAAGAAAGAGAACACTGAATTTCGAAAAATACTCTAGATTGAGAGCAGACATGTCGACAAATAGGTGTCTGCTTCTAGCCGCTTCTATATAGTAGTAAAGTAAAGTAATAAAGTATACTTAAAATTATTACAATCTGTCAAAAGAAGCATGAAATTTGTTGTTACACGCATATTGCGATACTAATAATACAAGTTAATAAATTATCGTGTCGATACGATTTGCATCAATCAGTTTCCTCATCGGTCTTCGAGTTTCAGGTAAAACATATTGTGCTATCCACAGACTTACAGGTACCACGTTTAGAGTCGTCGTCTACAGCCCCGTTATCATTTCTCTATCTCCTCCTGGACATGACCATCTGCATTAAGAGATGAGGTTGGATAAAACATTGATGACAACTCAAATATAACCAAACCACAAGCCTGGAACAAAAACTAAACTCTAACCGGGAAGTTCAATAGCCAAGTTGGCCTGCTGATCCGCGTCACAGTTTGATTCCTGTGAAAACGAGAGTTGGAAAATGTTTACATCTCCGAAAATCAGTAAGGTAAGAATTAGGTAATTGAGAGAGCCATGATGAGGGCTCTAACTCTAATTCAGTTTTGGTGCTATTACAGACCAGAGGCAGGCATATGGACATGATTTGAAATCATGATTCTAAACCGCATGTCCAAATGCTGATTTGAAATCATGATTCTAAACCGCATGTCCAAATGCTGATTTGAAATCATGATTCTAAATAGCATGTCCAAACACCTGCTAAGTCTGATTAATAAAGTGAGACGAGCATATGAATCAAGAGTGTAGGTGTAGAGGAGATTTATTATATTACCCGAAGAACATGAATGATGCGGAAAGAAAAAAACCTATCCTTTAGTTGTTTTGCCTGCTGAAATAGCGTAGAGATGTTTTGATTTTTAACTTTCCATAGACCCTGGATCTGTTTGGAAGGATACACTTAATGAATCAAAATCAATCAGATAAAGAAAATAAGAAAACAAGAAAACAACATAAAATAAGCTCAAACAACTTGACATGAGACCAATTTCTTTGGAACAGGTAAGTAATGTCATGAGACCAACTTTAGAAGCTATGATAAAGCATCTCGGAGTTATAACTTAACTCGTCAAAGACACTACTGAGTTCATTGAGCGACCAAATGTATGCTGATTCTATTTCCAACCAAGAAAATCTTCTTGCACGGACAAGAACTATTTGCTGCCCTCTAACTTTTCCTTCTCTATCTTTACCCAAGAAAAGGAAATGATAGGGACTCTTTGACGAGCTTAGTTATATGATTTACCCATTATTAAACTTACCGAACTTGCACTCTCTTTCAGCAGAGAAACTTTAGTTGGATTGCAAATTAATTGTTGCTCCTACAAAACAGCCCTATTCAGAAAATCAAGAAAAATTGTTCACTTCGTTTTTGGTGTAAAGAAGAATTCCCGATGATTTGGATCTACTGTTAGACACAATAGATTCCTTGAAAGAATGAAGATATACTTTGCTCTTGTGATATGTAAATATATCTATGGGCACAGCCATTGTGGCTTAAAGATAATAAGATTGTTACCTTTTAAAACAAAGTTAATTTTTAGTTTGTTACTACCTTATCCTAGAAAGGTCATGTACATTACAAAAAAGTATTATCCTATAGAACAAAGAAACTACGTCGAAGGGACTTGAGAAATGGGTTCACGACTTGAAAAGATTGTCAGACCACCTTGACCTTAAAAATATGCAAATAATGATCCTATTCATCTAGCTGAAGTTGAAAAGAACAAGTAAAACTTTGCTAGAAGTACAACTCCAGGTACAACTTTGATTGTGCAGACACATAAAGGAGAAGTGTGATATCAAGAAATAAAAAAAAAATAGAAGAACAAACAAATAATATGGGAAACGGACCTGCATACAAACAAGTTTGGAGTCACCCTGAGCACGAATACTTGTAAACCCTTTGCTATGTGCATATTTCAAACCCAAAATAAAGCCTCGATATTCAGCAACACTGGTTGTTGCTATTCCTAAACCTTCACGCAGCCTACAGATCTATTAATCGCAAAGTTGTATTAAGTGCAGCAAAGAACAAGTAAAAGGAAATACAAACCCAAAATAGTAATTATTACCAAACTTCCATCGTCAGCTCGTACTACAGCTCCTGCACCAGCTTGTCCTGGGTTTCCTTTTGAAGTACCATCAAATTCAAGAGTACAAGACCGCTGCTGAGGATAACCACGATCAGCTTCCTTCATTCCAACAGCATAAACCTTCAAGAGAATTTAAAAGAACTCAACCTGATAGTTGCTGTAAGTTCATCATAGATTCGCTAAATTAAGATTGATTAGCTTCGCCGACTTCCCATTAAGTATAAAGACAATTTATTTTTTAATCATATATACTGAAATCATTTATGTTTTTTTTCATAAGAAGCCATCGTTTTAACAGCCACTCACAGCGGATGATAGAGCTTGTTGGTCACCCTTAGGAGGTTCTAACTTGATATGCTTTCTTAGGGAATCATTTGAAGTAACAGCAGCATCCTGTAAATAAACATGCCAATGAACAAGATAGATTCCAAAGTGTGGCAAGCCAAATAGATCGTATAGGTGTGAACACAAGAAACTAGTATATCATTTTGTAACTAGTACTTTTTTCGTTAAGTGTAAGTATTCAGTACAACTTTGAGCCAAAATTTACATTATATACCTCTCAAAGAGTCAGGTAGAAGAATGCAGTAGAGCAACAAAATATTGCAAAGAATATGGTTTGACAATCGCAACTTTACATACTTTACGCACAAAAAGATGTCAGAACTCATCAAATTGTAACACTTAAGTAACCTAAATATGTCTTCGATCAACCAATAGGTGGTATTAGTTCCCGTTTAATGCTCAATGCAAACTTTGCAGAAAACAGGAAGTCTTTCGTCAGAGCTAAGGCAAGCACAGTAATTACTCAGCTAATTATCCAGACCTCAGCTCCATCAAAGAGAAGATAAAGGTTATCCATCTGGTTCATTTAAACTACTCAGCACTCCCCAAAAGTCATCCCATGCAACGGTTTGGGAAAAAAGGTTTCCCATCTTGCTATTAAGCCTAGCCCGCAGTCGCAGAAGTTGAAGATTATAGCTCTTAATTGTATTTATTACCAACATCAGAATAGTAATCCCTTTGTCCCAGTTTATGTGACTTACTTTCCTTTTTAGTTAGTCCCAAAAAGAATGACACATTTCTATATTAAGTAATAATTTGACTGTAAAATGTCTATTTTACCCTTAATGAAATGATTTACAGCCACACAAATTTCTATCATTCATTTTGGACCACAAGTTTTAAAAGTCTTCCTTTCTTTCTTAATCTCCGTGCCGAGTCAAAGTACCTCACATAAAATGGTACGGAGGGAGTAATAGGGAACTTTTTATCCATATTTGAGATTGCCCTTGAAACTGTTAGTCAATTAGGGGAAATTTCAGTCAGAAACATTTTTTCTTTTTCCATTTCCACCATTCTTTCTGCTTTATCAAAACACAGACGTGGTAAACTGGGATCATCCCGTCATCTAATGAAAATACTTGATACACCGGTCACATGTAATAAACTAGATGACAAATATGTTGTTTGTCAATTTTCGCTGAGAGAAAAAAATTCTAAACAGGAGGGATACTGATATCTATTGTTTGCTGTTCCTTCCACATTATAAATGTTTCTCATCACAATAACTTGCTGGAATCTTCTTTATCAGAAGAATTATGGCAATCTGTAACAGGGAAAGACGCCTTTTACTAGAAATAGTATTTTCAGATCTCTAGCTACATTTACTAGGATGTGGCTCCTTGAATAGATTCTCAGAACTATATAATCCTTTGTTATGAAGTTTAATTTTATAAAGTCCAATACCTTACATGAGTTTTTATTAAGAAATAGAAAAAAACAAAGATAACAACAGCTGCAAGAACTTGCTGGCAAGCTACTTTTCTTATAAGCCACCCAGCATGACCTATTTTTATTTTATTGAAATACTACTTCTATTTTCAATATTTTGTAAGCAGCCAGCATGATCTATTAACAGCCTAAGCCCCAAAGATCCATAAGGTATCATTTAGAGCCAAAGAAAAGCACAAAACTACGGAAACATGTCAACAATCTACTCACTACAGTTCTTATTAATGGTCCACTCTGACCTATTTTTAGTTTTAGTTTTATTTATACACAACTACAATAGCTGCGGAGACTTGTCAACAACAACTACTGCTACTGCTATATCGAGATATTTCTAAAACAGCCGTAGAAACCTATTAACAAGCTACTAGCATTCCGTTTAAACAGATTTAGCTCATTAAAAGGTACCGTATTGGAGACTTTCGACCTCCTTACATATCATTTCTTCAAAAAGGGCTACCCAGACATAATAGAAAAATACTGATATTTCGCTCACAATGGATTAGTATCCAGTCTTCAAATTCCAAGTAGATCTACTTTAGGAAAGGAAATTGCCTTCCAGCTGAATAATTAGCTTTCTCATGTAAGTTGTAAGACCATTTACTATGGCATCTTAAGGAAAATTCAGCAAACAAGCCCCTACTGTTATAATCATGCTTCTATATCCAGAGAGATGCAAATAGAAGAATGTACTCACTTCGTAAGATAACCAAAAACTGTAGGCACATTAAGTTAGCGCTCTGTAGAACAAGAAACGAGATATACTTCAAAAGCAACTGCTGTAAACGCTGACCAACTTACGCAATAACCTAATAGCCCTAACTTACCGCATATTCTGACCACATTGCTTCCTGAGACCTCTTCTTCGGCGTATGCTCAGACGCTCCACCTTTGGAAGAAGATTGATGCTGCAAAAATTTAGTGCTGATAAAATTGTATGACAATGACTGGTTCAAAAGATGAGAATTGAGACGTAAGCATCTTTCAGCAATTTTTACAAGTACTACAGATAACAGGAGTATTCACATCAATAAGTAGGAAACTTATCTTAATCTAGTACAAAATAAATAACTGAATCAACTGCATTTAGAGATCATCTTTGATAATATTGATATGTAGAAGAACAGCTATGTGGTATCTGTCCCATGTATAATGTAATTTAAAGAAGCACACTTTCTCCTTTTTATCATTTGTTCATATGGTAAGGGATCAGCACAAAATTTGTAATCTTTTCCGTAATTAGGGATCTGTGAGGACTGAGGTAATAAGTCTTCATCCCTTCTATATCATAAAGGCAGAAGTCGAGTTTTAAAGTTAAAAATTCTCCCAACGCAAACACCATGGCAGGACTCCGCAAATTCTGCTAATGACATCAAGAGCTCAACTTTAACTTTTTTCTTTATGCAACAAAATCAGATGGGGATATCATGGCTTTACTTCCAAAGATGAATTGTAATCAATACATCCGAATTCTATCAATTCACTTTTGGTTTTACCTCTAGTTTAGGATTCTTTTTTGGATAGTGTGAGCTGTATAATAAGTGGAAGGGAGAGTTATTAGTAATTAAGTAGTTCTAGAAAGGAACCCACATGTTCAAATTAGTCTTGCATTAAACTCACAACATGATCTATAAGTCAAAATTTAGATCAGAAAGACAAATTTTAACTCTATCCTTTGTTCCTTTTCTTATTTTTGGAAGTCCTGTGTGTCTCCTGGAAAAGAAAGCTGACGTGAACAAGGATTGCCTTCTTCCAAAAGTTCTGAGATGACATACTTCAATTAGAAAAGACAAACAGACAATTTTTGCACACAATTTAGTACAATGTCTTACCTGAAAAGGGCATGGTACTAGAGCCCCAAAGAGACTTTCAGTCAGATCTGCAGCTCTGATAGAATAAAGTGCATTTTTAAGTCCACAAGATAGAAGATATTCCTCCGTGTCCTTTGGCATGGAGTAGCCTTTATACACACTAACCGGAGGATCACATATCTGTCAAAGCAAGGGGCAGGGGGAACCGATTAACGCACTGCAAGTTTGATATATTTCCCATTTCATGCACATTGCTATATAACCATTGACGGACACAGATAACAGAACTGCCTTTACCACCCCTATTCTGTAAGAGGAATTCCTACACTACTATAACTTTATCATTGATTAAGAAAAACCAAGTTGAAGCTGTAATAAATATTATTCCTTTTGAAAAATAATTTTATTCATACAAGGAAAGCATCAAGGAAATGCTGACATCTGCAGATAAATTATGCACCAGGTTCCTGTCGACCTATGTAAATGAAGCTGTAGCAAATAAATATGGTCAAACTTTTTTATGAAGTTCTTGCAGTGCAACTACATCTGCATAAATTCACGAGGAAAAGAACAGATAAGATAAATGTGGTGTCGCATTCGCCTATATATATATATTGACTACAAGTTGACAAGTGAAGTTTATCCAGTGGCAAGAGCACTCCAGTGCCAACCAATGGATTGGGAGTTCAACCCACCAAGGGGAAAAAGTGAAAAAAGTCACAGTTGACACCATATCAATACACAAACAACATACATATATCTAGCTTTGTATATATATACACATATGTGTGTGTATATACACACATTATATAATATAAATGCAGATTAAAATTCCTCCAATAATTACCGAGGATCCGACTTGAGTCTGGCAGTCACCCAAGTTTCTGTAGACTCCAACAATATCTCCTTTCTTAACAACAAAGAAACCATCTCTCTCTTCCTTCATTATTGGAATGGGATCAAACTTCCGTGAAAGAGAACTATCACCACTACACTTGTTAGATGCTAATTATATCCAGAAACAAGTCAAAATCAACTTTCTAATTCAAGCATGTGCAAAAGCCCATCCTCCAAGATATCACCAGAATTCAACAAATTGAACTCTTCAAGGCGATATGTAGTGCTTGTCAATATTGCAACAGAACATGCATGAAACAAGCTATTCATTACATGGGACTTCCCTCAGGCTTGACGCATTCCTGTAAAACTAAAAAGTGAGAAAACACAAAAAAAAATTCTTTAATTTTTTAACTCAAATGAACCATGCATGCATGTATATACATAACTTCCCCAAATATTCTAACACGAAACATGTGCTAGTTGGATCAAGAAACATGAAGCTAAAAGTTAAGTTAGTTGTACGGAAAACACTTTTTACCAGGGAAATCATTTCCCCTTTTGAAGAAAAACATTTTCTGGTAACCAGACACTAGAAAAATCAATTATTATGGAAAATGACTTCCATCATACTGATACCAAACACAGCCAATAACAACTCCATATTCTGCTCTATTTTTAAACAATATACTCCCTCCATTTCAATTTGTTTATCTTACTTTCCCTTTTAGTCCATTTCAAAAAGAATGCCTCTTTCCCTTTTTAGCAACTCCTTAATTCTAACCTTCCACATGACATGTTCAAAATCACAAGATTAAAGGGCATATTTGGTACATCTACATATCTTTAGCTTAAGACCATAAGATTCAAAAGTTTTCTATATTTTTTAAACTCCGTATCAAAGTCAAAATCAGATAAAACAAATTAAAACGGAAAGAGTATTCCTTTTCTTCCCATTGTTGAGCATATCAACAACAACAAACCCACTGTAATCCCAGTATCCCACAAGTGAGTGTGGGCAGGGTAAGATATAGGCAAACTTTACCCCTACCTTTGTGGGGTAGAGATGTAGTTTCCCATAGACCTTCGATTCAAAAGAAATGTTATCAAAGCAAGAATGCAAAGAGGGCCGCCTAGTGCACTAAAGCTCGAGGGAAGGGCTGATCACAAGGATCTATTGTAAATTATTTACTTTGGAGACACTTATTATGGAACAAAAAGCAAAACACCATAATTCCAGCTCGAAACTTGGACACTCAAGAGCGTTACACTGGATTCTTCTTCTTTTTTGACTCAAAAAATCCAAACTTTGAGTAAAAAGCTAAATTAATTTCGTAAACTCCGTGTCAAGTCAATATCAGACAAACAAATTGGAACGGAGGGAGTATTATTTCTCTCCCCATTGTTGAGCAGCATAACAACAACAACAAGTCAACAACAACAAACGTCATGTAATCCCACAAGTGAGACTGAGGAGGGTAGGATGTGCGCAAACCTTACCACTGTCTTAGTATTTGTGAGGCAGAGATGTTGTTTCTCATAGACCCTCGATTCAAAAGAAACATTACCAAAGCAAGAATGCAAAAAAGGGCAGTCCCGTACACTAAACTCCCGAGGAAGGCCAGTCACAGTTACTAAATTATTTACTTTGGAGCCACTTACTATGGAACAATAAAGTAAAATACCTTAATTCCAGCTCAAGACTAACATACTCTACAATGTTACACTTGATTCTTCTTCCCTTTTGCTTCAAAAATCCAAACTTTCGAGTAAAAATAGCTAAATTAATTCCTCCTACTGTGTTCCCAGACAAATCAAGAATCTCCGCTGCATAAAGAGATGATAAAATCAAAGAATAGAAGCTTCAATTACATTAAAATGAAGAAAAATCAAAATGCTACACCAATATTAGAACCCTAATTTTGAAAAAAAAAATAAAAAAAAAATGGGTAATTTAATTCAAAATTGTTGTGTTTAGCTAATATATATATATATACAGAAATGAAAATGACATACATTCAATTAGTTGATGAAATTGCGCCAAATCTTGGACCGCAAAATGAAGAACAAAGTGCGAAGAGAGTTTGTAGAAAAAAGAGGATTTTTTATGGGGTGAAGTGCAGAAATAGCCACTTTTAGGATGTATTTAAGGCATAGCCAAAGTTACAATTTTAGCTGCTTTAAATGAACTTTCACACGTATGAGTTATGACGGTATGAGGGATTGAATTTTAAACATACGTATCTAAAGTTTGAATTGTAAAAGTCTAGCTTCACATAAGTTGAAAGCAAGCAAAGTTTATATTTTTTATGTGAAGTTTAGCGAGATAATGTCAAAGTTTTGACACTTTTATTATTGGATTGATCTGATAATTTAAAATATTTTAAATTTTTATCTGAAGTTTGATGTGATAATTATTAAAGTACATGCATACGAATAAAGTAATTAAGAAGAAGAGGAGATGAAGAAAAAGAAGAGCACAAATAAGGTTTTGCCTAAAGTTTGTCAATAATAACTAAAAAAGGTGTGGGGGTGTATATATAGTTTATATTGAACATGTTTTTAGAGTAATTTATTATTTGTTTTAATTATTCAATTTTGTATAAACTTGAAAATATATGTGAATATGAAGTTTTCCTTGGTTTTAACAAGTTTGTGATTGCTTGAACAGACTAGTCTATAATCTAGCAATATTAGAAAACAATCTAGCCTTATTAAGTGGTGTGATGTGCTACAATTTCGACTAATATTGTTGCACGTCGCTTGATCATCAGTTAATAGTACTATTTAGCTAGTTCTTCTTACTATCCAATTCACGTCGAAGCACTTGATTGAATTTTTGCGGTAAAAAAGTAGAAACTAATGATCCATCCCACTTCTAACGAGATTAGAGAGTGAGTACTAACATAGTAAAAAACTTCACTAAAATGATGCAAAAGAAAAAAGAAAAAAAAGTCATAGTATGACTCTTGAATATACAATATAATTTTCCAATGAATTCCTAGCTCCTTCCTTGAGCTGCAATTTATTGTAACTCACTTGTTTTACATCATGATATTCAGAATCTTTAAAGCAAACAACAATGTATAACTTTAACATCATGGTATTGAAATGTGACCAACTAATAGTGTTACAATGACATGAATTAGTTACAAAATTGAGACTCCATTTCAAGAAAATCATAATACCTAAAACAAATCTCTAGATTCTACATTTCTTCAAAATCTAAATCTTCTATTCTTTCACATTATTCTATCCAAGTAATAAAAAAATCACACGGATGTAGTGGAATGGATGAGAGGAGATCTCTCAACTCTGAACCAGAAGTCTCGAGTTTGAACTCTGGTAGCGTGCGTTTCTCCTTTTATGGACCCTAAGTGACACAAATCTGAATTCCTTTCTTTGGCACTCCAAGGGAAACAAAAAAAATTACTCAATGGACAAGAATCTGGAAAAATCAACATACATATAGTGACTAGTAAAAGTAAAAACTTTCTTCACTAAACTATATCTTGTCCATTTTCTTGATCATGACTTGCATCAAAATCTCATTCCATGTATCAATAGGCCCTGGCAAACACCAATGAACACAATCATTCTGAACGCGTTCTTGAATCCCATTAGCAAATGGAAAAGGATGCATATAAGGTCCAGGATGACCATCAGGTCTCAAATAGGCCAACTTAGTCACATCCACTGCCTCAAACTTCACATTCTTCTCCTGAACTTCTTTTTTCAATAAATTCACTTGTTTTATCGATGTTTCCCTCATCTCCGCGTCCATCCATTCAAGTTTCTCCTTCTCCTTAGCATCATAAGGCTTTGTCTTAGAACATGCCCCATACTTATCCCATTCACCTTCAAAATGTGCTGGTGAAAATGTTGTCACAATCACATCAAGTTTGTCTTTGCCACCACCCCTCCTATCAAGAATTGTCTTAAAAGTTGTCTCAAATGCCTTACCATAAACATCATAAAATCCAACCTCAGTGTAATTCAAACCAGGACAAGAATGACAACCTAGTACTTTGTCACCATAAAAATAAATTGCTGAATGCAAATACCAATGTCCAATTGAAAACACAACCAAATCCATTTGTCCTAAATCTTTAGCCCATTTCTCATCAACAGAGTCCAAGTACAAAGTATTATAATATGTCTTATCTGATTTTTCAATCCCTTTAACTAGAAAAGGTGACCAATATATTGATATATTAACATTATGTGAAGGAAAATGCCATTTCCTAAACTTATTTTCCTCACCATGACTAAAAACTAAGTCATGAGGACTAAAAGTGGATAACATACAAAGTAATGATTCCAATTGATTTCTAGCTAGTGAATCACCAACAAATGCTAAATTCTTGTTTTTGAAGAGTTGAAGAAATTTTTTTGGATCAAATCTTGGAAGTTGACAATTATTTGGCTTCCATCTCCAATAAAGATAGTCATCATCAGGTCTACCATGTGTTATACAATTTTGGCCCTCTTTGATAGTGTTACATTTTGTGTATAAAGGGCCTAATTTGTCTTGAATCCAATTGCCATTGCTATAGTCACATGAAATTTCTACACTAGCATTTCCTATTTCTGCACAAAAAGAATGAGGTTTTGATGTAGCATTACATTATCAATATATATGGGAATCATATATATAGTGGCGAAACCAGAAATTCATACCAAAAGAGATTCGAAAAAATAATAGGAGTGTCAAACCTAAGATTTAGACTTGTGACCTAAAGCAATTTTGAACTCCCTTTATGTCAAGAGGATTAAATATAGTTCATATAAAAACAAAAAATATTTTTACCTAATTTATGCAGTATAATTTTCTGATGATAATTGTACCTTTTTTACTCCTTTTAGCTCTAACACGGCATATACAACAATAACTATGCCTCAATCCCTAATAAGTTGAGATCGATTATATGAATCCCCATTGATCATGTTACTCTATATGAACTTATCTCAAATTGATATTATAATATACAAATAAAAGTACTAATAGTTCTCTATATTTTCTATTCTACACGTATAAATCTTTGAAAGGGTAAACGACTCCTAGAAAGCTTAGGATCTCAAATTCATCCTCTATATTTTTCACACGTATAAATTTTTACAAGTTTAAATGACTCATACATAGCATATGATCTATCGTAAAAATGCTAACACGATTATTAAAACATATTTACAACTAATAGATATCGCAGGTATAAATCCGAAAAACATATTTAAGTACAAAAATACCCTTACCTTTTGATGGAGTTGAAGAAGAGGTGGTGAGGACTAGTGATTGTTTAGATTGAGAAAGTGAGTGAGGAAAAGGAAAGGTAATTAAGTGATAAAAAGTAATTATTGGAAGAAGAGCATACAAAGCCCAAAGCAATAACTTCCTCAAGGGAATTGAATGTGGTTTGTCTTTCAATGGATTTATTGTATCCATTTCTCATTCCAAACCTTTTTTTTTAAAAAAAAATTCCTTTCCCTCAAAGTACTTTTACATAACAAAGGAAAAAGATTTTGGTTTTAGTAGTTTTTTCCATTTCTTTGTTAGATTTTTTTTTTTTTGTCAATTTGGGAAGGTGCTGTTGGTGATAGTAGTTGAAAAAGGGAGAATTCTGTGGGAGGATTAAGTCAAAGTAATGCATAGGATCCCATTTTATTTGGTTGGCCAACCAATCTTTTGTTTCATTACACACTTCATTTTCATTTGTGGTGGGCTAATACTTAATTTTTTATGTAAAGTTTAGTCAGTATGATTTGTATATTTTGTCACTATTCCTTGTTTTATGCATGTTTTGTAATGCTTTATTGTTTATTATGATCTTTTTTATTTTTATATTTTTCCTTTGTGAACTGCTTTGATATGCGTAATTTGAGCTAAGATTTTTTTGAAAATAGTTTATCTATCTCTACGAGAGATAGGATAAGAAGTATACTCTACTTTCCTTAAATCCCTACTTTGAAATTTCATTGGGATATGTTGTTGTTGTTATGTATCAGTAAAGACTATAAAGAAATATGATTCGAGCGGTTATACGGACGATTTTTTTTAGCATGAATAGGAATATTAAGATCGATCTTAAAAAAAAAAATATTTGAATATCCGAAACTTACTGACCTAATTAATTTAAATTCTCATGACATAAGATTCTTTACTCGATCTCTTATCACAACTCGAATCCGATCAAAAGATAAAACACTTTAAATCATATCATATTATTACTTTGCACCTTTTTAAAATAATAATGATCACTTTCCTCCAAAAAAATATTTGTTGTTGGTATAATTATGAATTATCCAATTTAACATTGAAATTATTGTCTCCCTTACATTTGTAAATTAATTTCATAGCCTCACATAATTAGTAATATAAACAAGAAACATTTTGCTTAAAACTCAACAAAAGAAAGCTAAAATTAAGCAAAGCCAGTATTCTTCCCACAATTCTTTTTTTAGTTTTGTGAATTTCATAATATTCCAACTAATCTTCTTTTTTCCCCAAAAAGTTTCTACCTTATTGGTTAGTATCGATGCGGTGAAAAAAAGAAAATGTAATTATTCGAGACGTTAAATTTGGAGGAACCAAATAATCTTTTATGAAGGTGACAAATTTAGATGAAGAAACCATTATACACGGATCAAATCATAAACAAGATTTTATTGCATTTACCCGTAAGTTCTCTCGTTCGATTTCGATCCGTTTGTAAATCATGGCGTTCTCTAATCAACGATCCAATTTTCATCGACACACATTTGAAGAAAATGGAATTAGTTAGCAACCATTTGCGTCTTTTCCAAATTGTGTACCAATTATATCCCAACGAGGGGCTTCGATCGTGGTGTTACGCGGGCGGTCCGTGTGACGAGCTAATTCACCCGGGCTTCCCCGTAACAAACACGAAACAATGTACCTATGAATTATTGGGTTCGTGTAACGGATTAATTTGTTATATCACTAAGTTCTTACACGGTAAAGAAGAAATCAATTTATGGAATCCGTCAATGAGGAAAAATAGGGTGTTGCCCCATTCTAAGTTCTCTCCGGAACGTCAAAGGCACGCCCCTAATTACGGGTTCGGTTTCGATGGTCGTGGTGATCACAAATTGATAAAAATTACTTACATCGACGATAGATTAAAAAACGAAAAGAAACAATGGTCAGAAGTTGAGGTGTACAGTTTAAAACTCGATTCCTGGAAAAAAATCGGAGATTGTTTTCCTTCACAGTATTATTATGTTCGGGGGGACACAATTTTCTTCAACGGGTGCATCCATTGGCTTACACAGCGCGAATACGGAAAAATCAGACCGAGGAGATTGCCGATCGTTTCGTTCAACGTGGCGAACGAGGTATTTCAGGAATATTGGCTCCCGAACCCTACGGAGCGGGAAGCGAATTGTATAAGCTCGTTGCATGGATCGTTATCGGTTTGTGCAAAATCGACTTCATCAGTCGATAATAGTGTTTTGAATATCGAGGTATGGTTAATGAAAGAATATGGAGTAGAAGAAACGTGGATGAAGTTATACGTGACAAGGATGGATGAAGAGTTGTCCGGGCCAATAATACCATTGAGAGTGTTGGATTATGATGCTGAGGCAATTGTGTATATAAATAAAAATGTGTTTTTGTATGATCATGAAAATGAAGAATTTGAAGATTTTGGGATTTGGGCCAATGGAATTGGAGTTCCATATGTAACATCTTATATGGAGAGTTTAGTTTGGATTGAACCAATTATAGTTGAATCAACTACTCCAATTGGACAAAATGTGGCTACAATTGCAAATATTGAAATTGAGTCAAATACAAAGCTAGTGAATACAACTAGCAAAAAGGATACTAAACAAGATGGTAATTGTATAATCCTATGATACAATTTTCTTATTATGTTTTTTTTTCTAGGATTAATCCTATTGTAATTGTATAGTGGAATTTAATGTTGAAATATAATTGATTTATCTATTTAAGTGGTTTTCGCTTTTCCTGATATGTATTTTGATTTTTTCTTTACTTTATCGTTGAAAAGTTTTTTTCGATAAAAAATTATTTGCATTAGTTATTTGCATCACATCAATATAATTTACCATGATTTTAGGTAATAAATGAGGTGAAGATACACATTGTTGATGACTATTTTTGAGGCTTCACCCAATAACAATAATTGACACATATATGAGGAGAAAAATACATATTGTAAGGTATTTAATTGAAATTGAATAATGAAAACTTTGAATAAAGTATGTAGTAATTCCAAAGCTTCATTGTAGGGAAAATATCTCATTTGGGAAAGGGGTGACCAAAGGATGTTTTTAGGGTGGATGTAGCATACAATTAGATACAAATTTATTTGAATTCAGTATCTTCAGTTAAAATATCGTATGTATACGAAAACTTCACTAAATAAGTTATACATAATAAAGATTTTGAACTCAGTAAATCAAATGGATTATGATAGAATTTCAAATTTAAATTTTGAATTTGGATCGCGATAAATTTGCATTATATTATCAAAAACAAGCAATCACCAAGCCCAGAAAGGGCGCCATTTAGGTGGTTGATCATTGACCTTTTGTCCTCCCCATCGTCGGGCCTCTTTAGAACTATGAAAATAACAACAACGACAACAACAACAAAGTAAGAAAAAGACAAGGTAATGCGTATATAAATGTTAGAAAGAAAATGAGAGTACAAAGTCATCTTAAATATCCTCAAATAATACTACATTTTAAAGGAATTATAATACTACCATAATTTAGTCCATCTAAAATCTAAACTTATACCACAATCAACTTTTTAGTCATCTAATGTTTGATATTTGTTTTGAATTTTTCATTGCATATGGTTCACTAACGAACTGTAACGACTTTCCTACTTGATTTTTTTTCATAAAATATGTTTTGACTATGATTTCAAATCATGATTTGTAATCGAGATGATTTGAAGTTAATATTTTATTTGGTCATATAATTTAAATATCAAGAGCTATTTTTTTCTCTCATAATCATGAAAATCTTACAATTTGGGAAAAGTGAAAACTATTAAAACTTCCCAAATTCTTATAATCTTAATTACCAAATAATCAAATTATAGTTTGTAAACAAAATTAGAATATTCCATCAGATTAACAAATCACTTACTTTCATGTCCCTTTTATTATAAAAATAATTGCAATTAGATGTCATTGCAAACATTCAAATATTATCTCATCCTAAATGGAATGGCTCAATTAGTTACGTTGCACCATCTAATAGTTTAGAAGTAAAGGAAAAGGACAGGGATGCAAGGTCAGAAAATTGAATGTAATTTTCTAAAGATCTATTAATCTAATAGTTCAACAATAATAGTAATTAATTGTTCTTTAATATAGATCTTTCACATGATACGAATATTCTCTTCATATTGAGCAAGAATATATGTATTTTTAAAATAAACAAATAATTTACGAGTTTATATGATTATAACTTAAAAGTTTTAGATGGATGGTACCTCACTATAGCAAGTCTCCTCATCTCATGATTATAGAACCTGCCATAACCAAATTGCACCAACAAAATAAGATTTGACTGGACTTTTTTTGGTGTTTTTATATTTTATATTAATAAAAGAAATAAAATCACAGGTTTTATAAAATCTAATAGAGTTTGTGTTAAAAATATTTAATACTAATAAACTTAGAGGACTAAAATTTCTTTAAAAGAGCAATTTTGAATCTATACTCTCGAACATAAGGTCACTTGTATCCTTTATATTACCAATAGAACAAGTATTAATTACATAAAGATCTAATTAACGTATAATAATAATGATAATATATTCGATATAATTTTATAAGTGAAATCTGAGGAGGGTATGTGTATGTTGTCTTACTTTCTGTATTGAGAGGGTAGAGAGATATTTTCGATAGATCATCAGCTCAAAGTATAAAATTATATCAAGAATCAGATATGTTAAAGTAAATACAGTAGTGGAAAATTAGAGGGAAAAAGGTCTGAAAATACTCCAACTTTGGCCGAAATTGTTGTTACTATATCAAACTTTATGGAAGACCTTTTATCCCCTGCACTATTTAATAGTGTATTTTAAAGGTATATATGTGCCCACGTGGACATCATAAATATTGCATCATTATAAATAGTAACGTGTACACGTGAGCACATATATACCTTTAAAATACACTATTAAATAGTGCAGGGGGTAAAAGATCATCCATAAAGTTTGGTATCGTAATAACAATTTCGACCAAAATTGGAATATTTTTCAAAACCCTTTTCCCAAAATTAGATAACAATAGTTAAATATAAGACAATAAAAAAAAAAAACGATATCAGGAAAGTAATAAAAGAAAATTAGTAATCTTTTTTTTTTAATCTAAATTATATCCTCGATAAACTACAGGTATAATTAGTAAAATTCACGATCTACCAAGCAAAATCAGAGAAATGAGGAAATGTACCAGCGCCCAGTTCTGTATGCAACATATCCGGCTGTAGTATACACCGGAGCCATAACAACTGTCATAACACTCGATCGAAAAAATATATTTTACATTAAAAAAAATTAAAATATAAAAAAGTAAATAGCAAAATATTAAAAAAAAATTATATATCAACAGATAATAATAAATACATTAAAAAAAATTAATTGATAAAAAACTTACGAGTTCGTATTATATTTTTGAACAGATTGCTCCCAAAATCAGCCATCTTCAGAGAGAGAAAAAAAATAAAACTAAGGAGAAAGTTAGTGGAAGAGAGTAGTGTTTTAATGGAGTAGTATTATTTATATTACAAGTAGGAAAAGATTCCTTGGTAGAATAATATACAGTATACTAATAGCAAGGCCAGACTACTTCGATCCTTAATCAGAGATTTTGGGTTCGAGCCTTAGATGGAGAAAATTTTATTGTGAGTGTCACCCCCAAAAAAAATAGTAGGCCAGAGTCAGATAGGATCAAAGGTTTATCTAAATTTTCCTCGGAGGAAAATTATAATATTTATTTTTATGATTATAATTTATTTTTTATTTGTATATAGTAAATATTGAACACACCTCTGCTTCTTCATATATATATATATATATTTTGAATTTATTTGATGAAAATCCTAACTACACTATTGAGTATTTGTATAATAAGATAACACCACACGCATTCCACTAATTTAGATTAGAAGTGGATTTAAGATTTGAAAATTATGAATTTTCACATGTATGATAATAATTGGGTTTATGATTTAAATTATGATTATAATACTGAGTGAATTTTTAAAAATACATATAAAATTTGAACGAAAATTATTAAGTTTCTATTAACTCGTATATTACATGTTAGATCTACCTCTATATTATGGATAGAACTAATGTTTCAATTACGATTTCAGTCAAATTCGATAAGAAAAAATATGGAAATAGTGATTCAAGATCTAGATGGATCCCTGTCGTTATTTCTATTTTAGTCGAATTGTGTATTTGTATTACTCTATTTGTTTCAGTTTATTTGTATTATTATTTTAAGTAATTTTTTAGTTTTAAATTTTCACATGACATGTTTATTAAAACAATAAAATATAAAAATATTTTAATATTGACATAAATTTAAGACCACAAAATTTAAATATATATATTTTTATTAATATTTTTGTTTTAAATTAAAATGGAATAAACAAATTTAAACATAGGGAATATAATTTTTATTATTTTTTGACCCATGTGAAGCACATCATTCTATACTATGGTGAATGTGTATTTTACTCTTGTAAAATATAAATAATTTAACATTAAATCCTGTCAATTATTCAGAATTGTAAAATTCTATAATTTTCTACATTAATAATAATTTTGAATAAGAACACTTATTTGAATTCATGATAATTAAGCTCAACTACAAATTCATTCAAACTTAGGAACTTTTTAAATAGTATATTTAGATTAAAAATTTATTAAGTATACTATATCTACATTGACATTTAAGTCAAAAATCTTTTGAAATTCACTTTTTTGTATCTTTATAAAATAAATAAAAAATATGAACGCATTCTATTTTTTTCAATTCACCTCTAATTTTTTTTTATCATATATTAAATTTAAAACTCAATTATTAACCCTTATAATGATCACATTTTAAAATTCAAAACTTAAAGACAAAAGGACAAGTTTCTTCCACAATTTTTTTTTGTTTGTTTATTTGATTGTTTATCATTGTTTGCGTATGAATTAGACATATTAGTCATTGCCTAGAGGGTCTTCTATTTTATTTTATTTTTTGTTCCCATGTGATTTTTTATTTTTATATTATAATTCGATTGAGTTTAGATAGTATATATTAGTAAAGGATAAAAGAGTTTCTTAGCGAAGATAATTTCATACACAAAATTTAAATTTAATATATGGCCATTAATTACAAAAAATAATACTTATCATTCTATTATAATTTTTAAATTTTGCTGTTATTAATAGTAGTTCCAATTCAAAATGAATCGTAGGACCAAAACATTGAACATGGATAATGGCAAAGAAAAAATTTCAATATTAATATTATTATTTTTTTCAAACTTTTAACTGATTATCATGATCTTTTCAAAATTTGTGGTCTAATCATGACGGATTATCATGATAATTGTGTAGAAATACATAAATATATTTTTCCTTCAAAAAATATATGTTAATCAACCTCGAATGACTCCAAATTCGATTTTTTCGCTCCAAATTTTATTTCAATGAAACTCTTGAATACTTATCATGTCACATATTCGACATGGTATTTAATATTTGATACTTTTGTATTTTGATATTCAATATAATATTTTAATTTTAATTTTAATTTTATAATAATTCATTAGATCAAATGGAGATATCAAATTTAGCAGACGGTGTCATTTTTATGCCATCGCTTGATGAATCTCATTGGAAATATTGTGACGATGAGACATTAAATTAGAATTTTTAATCTTTTAATTATTTTTCCCTTTAATGTCATTAAAATTCAATTCAATATGGTATTTTAGTTTAGTATTTTGTCCTTTTTCTTGTTAAAGACAAAAAAACGTTATTATTCTCTATATAAATCAAACCAAACTAAAGTTATGAAATCGAATAAGTTAAAATCAAAAAGAGAAAAATCGAATCAGAAGCCCTTGATTGAGTTGATGAATAATGACATTAATTTTAACTTAGATAGAATAATTACAATAATTCAAGAAACAGTATTTATAGTGGAAATTAGATTGGATACAAGTAGGGAAGAAAGCAAATACTAATTGTAATCGTTGTGAAGTTGAAGAAGAAATCTCAAATATTTGAGAGTTTTATTGCTTGAGAGAGATTATCATATTCGAACGTTGTTGACTAATAAAATACTTGGATATATATTCTTTAAATATATGTCCTAACCTTAATAAGCGATAAAATCTTACACATATTTTAATTGAAGCTAATGTATATATAATATGATTAACTTATTTATATATTGATATTTATGAACATATACCAAATTTTATTTCTTTCAAAATATAAATCGAAAGTGTTTAATAAAAGGTATTGATAAGTCAACATCACCAAACTTTGCTTTGAAGTCTCACTTTCCTTGCTCCAACACCAAATACAATTCTTAATTAATATTCTTTTAATTATAATGTTAAGAAATATTCAAACTCATCACTTAAACGACATCGTACCGTTCGTTTTACTTCTATATTTACAATTAATTATTGCCTTCATCCCCTCCACTATGCTAAATAATTAAATATTTAACTCTTTTTTATTGGAATGTCTTTTTCCTCACTTATTCCTCACATGGGACATTAAATAAATACTTATGGACTTTATTTTACGAAAGATGATGTGAACGTGAATTCATAATCATTTACACCTACTAAACTTTATATTAAATCAAATAAGTTAATTTTGATTATTAAAAATTTAAGTATAAATTCATGTAATTTAATCATAATTAAATAATAAATATATAAATAATAAAATATATATCTTATATTTATTAATTTAATATAAGTACTAATTAGGTGTGTGATAAAAACATATTTACTATAAAAAAAAATTGAAAAAGAAGTGATTTTTAAATTTATTTTCTAAATTTTTTTAAAAAATAAGCAATCTATATATTCTCAAAAAATTTCTACATAATCTGGATTAATATTATAGGAGAAAATTAACGTTAGAATTCCACTTATAAAACTTGATTTCCTTATACCAAAAAGACATTTCCCCTAATTTTTGATTTTTTTTTTGTTAAAAAATATTGATTAACTAAACATAAAAGAATTAAAAAGAACACAAAGTGCTAGTAATATCTTTTACCTTCAACACTCTAGGGTATACCAATATTTTGCTATGATGGCTACATCGTTCATATTGTATCGTGTTCTAATATATCGTACTATATTAATTAAAGGATTAGTTCATTTGAATAGTTAATATCGTTATCCATCGTTCTATAAGATCACATATCATCAATTTGAATGGTAATTCTATTTAAAAAAATAGAATATGTAGTAGAGCTATCATGAAAAAGTAAGGTAAATGACAAGATAATTAAATAATAATAAAAAAGACAAAATGAGAAAAAAAATATTAAGGTAATATTTGATTGTTACACGAAATGGGAATTTCCATATTATGTAACCATGAACAACAACAACAAAAATCCCACTAATTGAGGCTTGGAGATGGTAAAGTATATGTAGACCTCACATTACCTCACAGAGGTAGATAGACTATTTATGAAAGACCCTCAACTCAAATGCATCAAATTTGAGTAAACGAAGAAGAAAACAACGAAGAAAGGAGATCAATTAATAAGATTTAAATAGTGTTAAGTCTATAAGAAATAAACAATAACATCAAAATAGTGTGATAATAGAAATACAACAAACAACATATAACAAGCACTATACGAGTACGACAAATACTATGTAACAAGCCTGAATCTCAATAATATAAAATTACATCATATTTTATCTAATTTAAGTAATAATTAAAATAAATATTATATTTAAATTAACAATATAATATCGTAAATCGATAACTATCATCCAAACATGTTAAGCTAAATAAAGGTAGTTGAGAATTATGAAATTAAAATCTCTCACTAACCACTACGGAAGTACACCTCATTATTATCCACAGAAAAAGTAAAATTATACCGAAAAAATCCACCGGCGATGGGTGCAACCACCGTGAACGGCGGCGATACAGAATCGACATCACTGTTAACTCCTTCAAATCCTAAAATCCCGAAGGACACATTCCACGTAGCTTACATAATCTACTTTACTCTCGGTGCCGGTTATCTCCTCCCATGGAACGCATTCATCACCGCCGTCGATTACTTCACTTACCTTTACCCGGACGTTATGGTAGATCGTATCTTCGCCATTGTTTACATGATCGTCGGATTGATTGGTTTACTCTTCATTGTTGCTTTTTCTAATAAGACTAGTGCTTTTGTGAGGATTAATGTTGGAATGTTTTTATTTGTGGCTGCGCTTGTTACGGTGCCGTTGATGGATGTGTTCTATGTGGATGGGAGAGTTGGAGTGTATGCTGGTTTTGGTGTTACTGTTGGTTTGGTTGGAATTTGTGGAATTGCTGATGCGTTGGTTCAGGGTGGAGTTGTTGGAGCTGCCGGTGAGTTGCCGGATCGGTATATGCAGGCTACTTTCGCCGGAACTGCTGCTTCTGGTATTGAAAGTTCCTCATTTTGCTCTTTGATTTTCAGTATTTGACCTAGATTGGCTTTTTTCTGTGGTTAATTTTGATGATAATAACATCTGATCTATGTATTGGAATGAAATTGACCTAAATTGACTGATGATTCATATGGTGATCTAAGTTTACTATGTATTGGAATGAAATTGACCTGAATTGACTGATGATTCATATAATGATCTAAGTTTTTATATTTTGGAATTGAGGCTTGGTTGATTTAAAGTTATAGTTGATGCAACTCAATTTCATATTTTGGGATGGAGGCTTAGTTGATATTAAAGTTATAGTTGATGCAACTCAATTTCATCTAGAACTAGAACGTTTATTACTCTATGTTGCTTCATTTGCTTTGTATCTTGCTATTTTGCTGTCATATTTTTCTTGCAACATGTTCTGTATATTTATCTTTTGAGATGAGGGTCTATTGGTAGCAATCTTTGGAGTAAGGTTTATGTATACCCTACACTCCTCAGACCAAACTTGTGAGATTACACTGGGTATGTTGTTTGTTCATATTAGAGCTGCACTAGATATTCAAACAGCTGTTCAGGGGAAGTATCTGCCCATGAGTCAACGCGATGGCTTCGCTGGTTTTGCTAATAAACTTTGTTTCCTCATTCGTTTAGAATTTGGGGAACTTCAACATCTTCTTCTCCCGGAATATTTCTATCTGCTAAAACTGTGGCAGCTTGTATTTCTTATTGTCCAACCTGTTATTTTGTCTTGCGGATAATCTCTATTCACTCATTTGCCACTGGAATAGGATAATTCAATTGAATGAAATCTCATAATCCCATATTATCTTCACCCTAGATTGAGATTTAGTTAAATCTGTAGTGTAGCTAGTTGAATAAAAGTCAATCCTGTTAATATTTCAGACTCTTTAGCTGATGAAGTGTTCTATCAAGGCATTATGTAGTCTGTCTCAATGATCTGATTCCATTTGTTTGTCAAGGTGGTTGATATAGATCAAATTCTTTTCACGACTTTGTAAAGGAAAAATTGCTTTAACTATTTAGTTGTTGAGTATATGTTGCTGCTCTTCATGATGGAAGATGGTATGTAATGGAACAAAAATATGATGCTAACTATTGTTCAGAAAATATTATTTCTTGTTGGGCACCTCTGTGCTCCTTCTTGTAGCGATGTCACACTGGAAGATATTGCATGCAATGTCTTTTGAGTTCCACTATCAAATTTTTAGTATGTCACAAAAAGAGAGAACATTTTACTATTGGCTATGAAGAACATGCAAAATTTTCCTTATATAGGTGTTTAAGTACTAGATTAAGGAGGTTTGGATTACTAGAAATAAGAAAGGTTTGGACTACTGAAACGTCATTAAATAGAAGTTACTTACATTATGACAAAATAGGAATAATCTAGAGTATTAATGTAAGCACATATAATGAATCTAGAGCATTCTAACGTATAACTGCACTGATTCTCTTGACTTTCAATGTGCTCCTTCTCACAATCAAGCTACTGAAGCAATATTATTTTACAATTCAAAAAACTGATACTCAAATCAAGTAAGCCAAAAGAAGTTACTGTTGATGACATGGTAGTTAATGTGATGATGGGACAATGATACAACAGCTGATTGGGGTGGTGTGTGACAAACTGTCAAGATAGTGAGATGGCAGTGATTTGATAGTGATGTGTTGTTGGATGATGATGTAGAGCAAACTGGATAGTGATAGATCATTGGACATTGATATGGTGCTGAATGGATAGTGTTGCTAGATGACGTAACACTGACTTGACAAATACAAACCGTTAGCTTGATTGGTGAACATGTATATACTGCTGAATTGACAGGTTTGTTTGGAGCGCCAATTTGATAGGTCAATTGACATAGACGATCAGATAAATCTCTAGAGAAAGATGAGCTGTGATGTCAAAACAAAGGTTAAAATAGTAACTGGAACAGTGGACGATGGCGTTGAACGGTCATCAGGAAAGAAGAGTGTTCACACTTGAACGATCACAAGAAAGAGGCCAGCCTGGTAAAATTATGAGGGCAAAAAAAGAAATACTTTGAAGTGCATGCGGCATAAGGCTTCCCACCACTAAACTACTAGGTTTTTAACAAGAGATGCTGATACCATGTGAAAAGAGTGAAAATAAGCAAAAACATTCTATTGCAATTTGGTTATAAGCAATATACAGGAAGCTCCTTATATAGAAGTTTAGGCTATTAGAGAAAAACGGTAAGTGGAAACTATAGGATATAGAAGTTTAGGATAATAGAGAAAGAAAGTAAGTGGAAACTATAGGAATTAATGAAAATAAGTAAAATGGAGAGATATCTAAATACCGAGATTCCTAATTATAACAGTAGAAAGAAGAGTATGGCATTTCATGCGGCCTAGTGTGACTGTGCATTGGCCTTTCCCTGGACATGTCACTGGGCTTTGGTCTTGCACTTGACACCCCAAAAAACTTCTAGTTGTGACATATTGGCATTTTCTGTGCTATTAACCTTAACTCATTAGGATGAATCTAGAAAAGAACATTTTAATTATAACTGCTCCAAATCTATTGGCTTTTAACATTTATTCTCCCTTTCTTTTTTGTCCAATCAGAACATTAAGATCAGAAAGTTGGATAACTATCTTAAGACTCTTCTATGTTGCAGGTGTCCTTGTTTCGTTGCTAAGAATATTAACCAAAGCTGTATATCCACAAGATGCTAATGGGCTGAGAAAGAGTGCAAACCTTTATTTTATTTTCAGCATCGCTGTGATGATTTTGTGCATAGTCTTTTACAATGCTGCACATAGGCTTCCAGTAATTAAGTATTACAATGATCTCAAAATTCAGGCAGTGAACGAGGAGAGAGAGGATAAGGGTGACTTAACTCCGGAATTATGGAGATCAACTCTGGACATTGTTGGGACTGTGAAATGGTATGGTTTTGGCATCGTCAGTCTTTATGTGGTCACCTTGTCTATATTTCCAGGATATATCACAGAAGACGTGCATTCTCAACTTCTGACGGATTGGTATCCGATCTTGTTGATTACTGGCTACAATGTGTTTGATCTGGTCGGGAAGTCTCTGACTCCTGTAGTATTTCTTGATAATGCCAAGGTTGCTATTGGTGCCTGCTTCGCAAGGCTGTTGTTTTTGCCTCTATTCTACGCTTGCTTACATGGGCCTAAATTCTTTAGGACGGAGCTTCCTGTCACAATACTAACCTGTCTACTGGGATTAACTAACGGCTACCTGACTAGTTTGTTAATGATCTTGGGTCCAAAAACTGTCCAACTGCAACACGCAGAGATAGCTGGGACCTTACTCGTTTTGTTCTTGGTGATGGGTCTGGCAATTGGTTCCATTGTATCATGGTTCTGGATTATATAGTTTCTCAGCAGCTTGTAAGATATCAGTTCCTCTTTAAACCAATTGCTACTCGAAAACTGTGAAAACTTCTTTATTCATGCCATTTCAAATGTTTATCCCCTGACAAGTTGGAACTTATAAACCGTTGACTCGTATGGTTAATGTATATTGTTGTGAATTTTACAAATTTCTGATGATACTGCTTTCTCTGCTTTATGATCACACAAAAGTTCAGATTCATTTTTGAATAGGCAGATGAGCCATAAACCAGAATAGATACTGATCTATAGATTGTTATACACTCTCTTTCCATCCGAGTTTATGTGGTGATGTTTGATTGAGCACGGAATCCAAAACTTGTAGCCTAGAACAATCCATGGACTTCTGTGTGGCTATAAATCATCTATGAGACGTTCAAAGTGTTGATACGATATTCTTTTTGGAACGGATTGAAAAGAAAAGTATATAACATATATTGGGAGAGAGAGAGTAATTCCCTATACCAATATCACACTTAAATAGAGTATATCTATCAGCTATGATGCAACAAAGAATGTACTCTCAACAATTACTTGGCAATCGAAGACGATCTTCGATGATGCCTTGATGTTCTCCTTCTTAAGGCCCACCTTTCTTTTATATCACGAATATCGCTTACTTGAGATTCAATGGAGGATTCTTCGTTTACCTTCAAACCCAGGGAACCATCGTTACTGGAAGATCCTCGTATTCTAGCTGCTTCAGCAACCAAGTCTGTTATAATCATCTCCGTTGTCTTGGCGGTTATTCCTCTAAGATACCATGAAATGGGAGGAGGAGGTACAATAGCTGGTTGAATGAGTTGCTCCAAGCTAACCGTTGATCCAATCCTTCCTTTTCCTTTAGTATATGAAATGTAATCCGCTAACGTCTTAGGTTTGAAGGGATGACAAAGATGTTCATCAACAAGCAGGGGTTCCACTTTCCAACGACCTTCAAATCTTTCCATGAATCCAGTTTTCACTTGCTTGAACTTCATCTAAACAAACAAAACGTAAAAAATCAAAAGTCAAGTATGTAGGAGAAATACAAAAAACTACATTTGACATTACAGAAGCTATACGCGATATAATGGAAAAGTTCCTTGGTTGTTCTTTTCCATAGCAGTTTTGCAAACTGGGATCACTCTGAAGTATGGTGAACCATGATGCTAATCGTTGTTAGATACTGTTGTTGCTTGAAAGAAGCACTTAACGCGAAGCTCAAATCTTTAGGCACAAAGAAGTTCTTTTTTTCTAAAAGCACCGGTCCTCAACACTTCTTTCAGTCTGTAACTATGCTTGCATTTACAGTCAAAGGCTCAAATCTACTTACAAATCACTTGGAGACTCGGGATGGTAAACAAGAGTTTGCAATTTCGTGCTGGACAAGGATATAGGTTCGCTATATATCAAGATGAGACAAATGGTTCCAATTTGCGTAGTCACTTATGCAAGCTGTCAGGTTCATCCAACAGATAGGTATTTATGCTGCTCACGGACGTGATATTTTTTTCAGTAACTAATACAGAAATTTACTGTACTAAAAGTTCAAATACTATTCTCCGAACTTATACTCGTATGATGGGTTGTGTTTCACTAAATGTGGACTCAATTGACTTCTCATGTTATCCTTTAATTCATGACGCAACATAAGAAATAGGCAGTATGGTCTAACATGTAAAAACCAGCAATTAATCAGTGATCAGGCAAGTCATTACCGTGCAGAAATTTACTGTACTGCTCAGTTCAAATACTATTCTCCGAATTTATACTTGTATGATGGGTTGTGTTTCACTAAATGTGAACTCAATTGACTTCTCATGCTTTCCTTTGATTCATGACGCAACATAAGAAACAGTGGTCTAACATGTAACAAACCAACAATTAATCAGTGATCAGGCTAGTCATTACCGTGTAGTCTTCTCTGTTTTGGTCGACTAATACATGAACAGATATTGTTCCTGACCACCAAAGAAATCTCCATATTGCGGCTTGGTCTAATTCCACTACTTGCCTTGAACCTTCATCAACCAACATCTTCCTTGATAATACTTCCTGAAATTAGATGTAGAAACTTCAGATCATATTTAGAAGTGAAAAGGCAAATGATAATAAAGCTTAAGAGAAGAAGAGCGTAACATATGAGATATAAACGGAAAGAAATTTTACACCTTCTATGGATGATGCAACTTCCGTTGAAAAGATTGTGATGAGACAAGGTGTTTTAACATAGTAATGAGATATCTTACCTTGATATTCTTGAAGACTCTTTTATTTTCAGGGTCGGTTACAATGTCAAACACGGTATCTGGGGGCAGTCCGATATTTACTTTCACATTCAGGTTGCAAAGAGAACCTTTGGGTACACTTACCTGCAAGGATAAAAGTTCACAAATCATAACGCCTCGTAACAGAATCAAACAACATAACTAAGCTCTACCAAGTACAACACATGCGGTGGTCACATCTGAACATGTGACTTCTCATAAAAAAATATGAACTTTGCAAAAATCAATCTGTTATGATCCTCCTTACTTCCTTGTTTGGTAAAACTGAATAAGTACCCTACGGAATATCTGAAAAAGTTGGAATTATCAAGAGAAGATTAACAAGGCTCGTGCACAAGAGCAACATGCACTAATCAACATAACGTTGAAATCATCCTTTTTAGGTATAGCACAAGAAACTAGGAGGTCATATCCCCATTAAGTGCTATGAGGGAATAGCTTCAGCAGTCCATTGACTATAAAGTTTGGCAATAGGAAATTTACATCCTACAAATAATTTCACTACAGTGTTACCTTTACATGTGGCGGGGGATCAACCCAACTCGGGTTCTCTTTCCAAGATTGTAATTGCTTCTCTTTATCCACATCTATGACTACAGTTGCTCCTTTGTTATTACCTCTCATGATTGATTTATCATGAGCGATTTTCAATCTTTTGAAATTTGACTGCAGCAACGAAGAAAATTTGTGAATATATATAGATCATATATACGTCGAAAAGCATATTGAAGAGGGAGGAACAAACCTTAACACACTCTTGGACCTTTTCCTGGAATCCTGAGAAAATAGACTGGATCATTGGACGAGGCAATCTATTATGTACATCGCTCGTATTCTCCAGTATATCTATTCCCTGACCCTCTGTCTTCATTGAGATAATCAGAACCTGCATAATATAAACTCTTGAAAAACAGTTTCTGTTGCTACTCAAAAACACACTTTTTGGCTTACCAGAAGTTTGGCCAAACAACACAAGTCTCTATGACAAGTACTTACCAGAAGTTTGGCCAAACACCTCACCTTTCTTCAAAAAACTAAACTCTTAAAAAGCAGTTTCTGCTACTTACTCAAAAACACTTTTTTTTTCTTTAAAAATTTGGCTAAACACATTGGCCAAACACTTTTTTTCCTCTAAAAAGCAGTTTCTGCTACTTACTCAATTCTCTAAAATAAGCATTTTTTACCTAATATTTATAAAAACACATTGGCTTCCTAGAAGTTTGGCCAAACACCTCAACTTTCTTAATAAAACTTCCTAAAATAACAGTTTCCGCTACTACTCAAAAACACTTTTTCCTTCTAAAAGTTTTGACTAAACCTCAGCTTTCTAAAAGTTTGGCCAAACACGCTATTATAAGCCCGTCCACCCACTACCAACAGCACAGAAACACCGTTAAACCTATTTGAATTCCGATCAATACATAGAATTTCATCCAATTTCGTAAAAATGAACCACAGTAACCACAAAAAATCAAAATAAAAATGAAAAAAAATGGATTCACAAATAGCTCGAGCTGACACTAAAAAATTTAGATAGTAAATCAAACATCCAGCAACAAATCATCTGTATTATGAATTCAGATCGCTAATTTTAAGTACAAATACAAGCAAAAAATGGTAATTAATAGCTCAAAATACCAACAAAAGGGACAGGAAGAACAAATTTACCTTAAAAAATACTTCAAATTCAAAGCTTATCAAGTTGAGAAATTGCTCAGAATTTGTGCATTTCGATTATTAATTTTTTGTCAAATGAATCTGAGTGGCGTTCCGTTTTTTGAGTTTGTTATATGAAAAAGTTCATTTTACGTTTAATAATAGTGTTCTTGAAGCACGTGAGCCACGCGTTGAATATGGATAGATGGTAATTCCACCATTCCTTTTTCTCCTCTTTGGGCACTGGCGTAGCCAGAAATTTCACCAAGGATGTCCAAATTTTTAATAGTAAATTTTTTCTTAAAAAATGACGATTTAAATTATCAAAACAAATAATCAAGTTAAGCAATATTTAATAAAATATAAGAATATTTTAAATAGAATTACAAGTGTATAATTCAAAACTAACATAAAGACAAAATAAACTACTATTGAAAACATAATTTAAATGTATTATTAAAATTGTACTCGACGAGGCTTCATATCCTGAAACGTTTTTATAGCTGAAGTTCTTTTTGCTGGATCAACTTCTAGAGTATTTATATCAATGCTTTGTTTTTGAGAAGAATGTGACAATATCTCTAATTGATCTACCGTTGTTTCTTTATTTGGTCAACTTAGAGAAGTCGAACTTTTTTTTGGTACTCTATTATAATAATTGCTCATGTCCATTGAAACTTGAAACTAAAATATTAAGTTGGTTATTTTTGTTATAAAATAAGAGGAAGAGAAGAAAAAATAGAGAGAATTATTGAGATTCTATTCTTAATAATATTGTGATATAATTTGGGTAAATGAGTCTCCTATTTATAGAGAAAGAAAACCTTATTCCACAAGGAAAAAATATTAAAATTTAAGGAAATCTTATTCCACAAGAAAAATGTATTAAAATTTAAGGAAATAATTCAATTTTAATTGAAAAAATCCACAGGAAAAAATATTAAATTTAAGGAAATCTTATTCCATAAGGAAAAGGTATTAAAATTTAAGAAAATAATTCAATTTTAATTGAAAAAAAAATAGTTAGGGGAGGTAAGATTCAAACTTGGGTCCCTGAAACCAATCATGGACACTGTTAACCACCAAGCTACTGAACATTTATGTTGAAATTCAAGAAGTCAAAATAATTACAGAAAAATGAAATTCTACTTCTGCGGGGAATCAAACCGGGGCAGAGAGTAGGTTCGCGACGGATATTGCCAACTCCACTACACATTACTTTGTTATTTTAAAGTGTCCAAATTCTATATATACCAATATAAAGTCAAAATTTTACGTGTATATATAGTGTTATTTTTCGACGAAGGGATTGACACCCTGGAGCCTACGTGGCTCCGCCCCTGCTTGTGGGCCTGTTGAGGCGGAAATAGAATTTTGACTTTTTGAGTGACCCCATTGAGGCAAAATTAGGATTTCAACTTTTTGAGTGGCCCCGTTGAGGCGGAACTGGGATTTCGACTTTTTGAGTGGCCCCGTTGAGGTGGAACTAGGATTTCGACTTTTTGAGCGGCCCCGTTGAGGCGTAACTAGAATTTCTACTTTTTGAGTGGCCCCGTTGAGGTGGAACTAGGATTTCTACTTTTTGAGTGACCCAATTGAGGCGGAACTAGGATTTCAACTTTTTGAGTGGCCCCGTTAAGGCGGAACTAGGATTTCAACTTTTTGAGTTTTGAATTTAATGATAATGAATGTTAAGTGATAGCAGTTGCATTTTAAAGTTAATATTTGTATATATTTGATGAATTTGTTAAAAATATAAATATGATGTTTGTGCAAAATTTATTGAATTTGGCTGAACTAGCATTCTGTCGTTGAGAGGTCCTTGTTTCTGTTATCATTATTTGTGGTTGTCGTCGTTCTTTTCTTCTTTGTATTTGGAGTTCATCAGAAAGAACTTTTTTTTCTTATAAAGTAGGAGTAAAGTTGTATATACACTATTCTCTTCATACTTCAACATTACATTATTTATTGTTATTTTGATGTTTAATACTTGTATTAAAGTTTGACTAATATAAATTTATATGTAAGTGTAATTTATTTCTAAAGACTAACCATCCTAATAAAAAAAAATTAGGCTTGAAATCTCATCCATCATACTACAACTAATGGATGGTATTCTACTATTCAACTTTAAGTAAATTAGTTTTCATATAACAAATTCTCTATAAAAATAAAGTAAACAAATCAAATTGTCATCGAATCACTTGAACAGATCTCTCACAACACAATTCCAATAATATAAACATTACCATATCAAAGCCAAAAACTCTCTTATAAAATTAAACAAAAAATAATAATTCATAAATACATTTCATATTAATCTAGACCATGAAAAATCTTGTTAAAATATCTTCAAAAAGATTTTTATTATTTGATATATTATAGGTAGCTATAATAAAGAACCAATAATTTTATTAGGTACTAAAAATTATAAAAGAACAAATAAAACACAAATTGAATGAGTTAAATTTTGACTAACGTTTTAGTCAATTTTGACCCAAGTAATTTTTAGATAGGTCATTTATTAACTCAGACCATCTTAACACGCCTAGAATCAACTTATTTACTACCCTCTAGTTGGGAATTGAGATCACTCCAGAAGTCTCAATTTTGAGTCCACGAGAGTAGAGAAAATTTCTATTGGGAATACCGATTAGCACCTCCAGAAATATTAAAAAAAATTAATCGAACTCTAACATGAATATTGGATACAAAAGGGTTCTAAGGGATATAAAAGAAAAATTGTCCCACACCGGAAAGTTAATAATAATAAGCGAGATTCACCCTCTATAAAAGGACCCCTCTTGTCCAACTTTTAATATATTTTTTTACCGCTTGATCTCTTTTTTTTTTCGTTCTTCTGCATTCGAAGAAGAACAACAATGGCGGATCATTCTTCTGCAATAATCCCTACTCTCCAGAACATCGCGGCGACGTTGTCTCTAGACTGCGGTAAATTAGACCTCAAAGCCATTGCACTTAAAGCTCGAAATGCAGAGTATAATCCGAAACGTTTACCTGCAGTGATCATGAGAATTAGAGAACCAAAAACTACAGCATTGATCTTTGCTACTGGGAAAATTGTTTGTACAGGAGCCAAAAGTGAACACGATTCGAAATTAGCAGCTCGAAAATACGCTAGAATTGTACAAAAGCTTGGTTATCCTGGGGTCAAGTTTAAGGATTTCAAAATCCAGAATATTGTTGCTTCTTGTGATGTTAGATTTCCTATTCGACTTGAAGGACTTGCCATTGCTCACAGTGCTTTCTCGAGTTATGAACCAGAAATATTTCCTGGATTGGTGTATCGTATGAAACAACCGAAAATCGTGCTGCTGGTTTTTGCTTCTGGGAAAATTGTTATCACTGGAGCCAAGGTTAGAGATGACACATATGCTGCATTTGACAACATATACCCTGTTCTTACTCAGTTCAGAAAGAAGAGTCGGCAATGAGTTGATAGTAACGAATTATCAGATTGAATTGAAATTTTTGATAACATAGTTTTGTAATATGGTATTTGATATGCATTTTTAATTGACTGCAAATAACCAGAAAAGAACTAGTATTTGTTACAAGTTAATAACGTTTATACTCGAACCTAAACAATCAGCAAATTACATACATTCAACCATTGTATTATAAAAACATTTCAAAAGTGACCTCCTAAGAAGCAAATGCCATAACCACACAGATTCAGAGAATGTCTGAAAAAAAGAAGAAGAAAAAAGACTAAATAAAAGTAAATGGAACTAGATAAAAACCCGCCTGCATCCAGGATCAATCCGCAACAACTCTACTTCGAGTTAGGCCTGTAAATGGAGGATGTTAGGTTAAAAAAGAGGAAATTCAATTGTGTACATAGAAAATTTGCGACACGAACTTTTATCAATTAGGAACTTTAATCAGTACCTTATTGGCAATGTTGTTAGAAAGCCAATCAAGCCCCTCGTAGAGTCCCTCTCCAGAAGTTGCACAAGTGCTCTGGATGTACCTGAATATAGCAAAGGAGAAACTATTTCAGAATGTCTTTAACAGAAAGGGATGTTGTCACATGTTCTGGCAGAGCGTTTACCAGTGACGCTGCCTGAGGGAGTGGAGTCCAAGCTTATCGGTTATTTCAGCAGCATTCATTGCATTAGGAAGATCTTGTTTGTTAGCAAAAACAAGCAGCACAGCATCCCGAAGCTCATCCTGAGACATATAGGAACAACAAAGGTTAAACTCAATTCAAAGTATCATCTAGTTCTTTATGCGCTTTCTGGTTTAATGAAAAACGAACTGTAGATATCTGAAAATAAGATAAAAGGAGGGTGTAAGCAGCAAAGAGAACTTGGACTGTGGTTTCCACGTGCATTCCTCCTATATCCTACCTCCCTGTACCTATTTTTCCCGTGTTCTTTTCAAGCAACAATGGACTCATACACGCACAATGTGGAGTAAAAAGTTGTCCAAAGTATTATAAAGCTTCTGTTTTGCCTGTTTGTTTAAAAGACGAGGTAGAAGGAATAAGTTCTCTTTTCCACACCCATTTATTCCCAAATTTTCTATATACATCACTAACTACTTAATTGCCAATCTGGAGTTCTCACATGTCTCCTATAAAGGATGAAGGTTGTTGAACTGTCTCAGTTACGTGATACATTCCACCACTGGTAACTTTTAGCTTGTGCATCTTTCGACCTTAACAACCAAAAGTTTATGATTCAGTCTAATATGACACAAAATCTAACCAAATATACGAAGCAGACACAACTATCTGTACCTACAATGAAGCTCACATCAAAATTGAAAATTCTTAATCTATATTTTACCGGGAACCTTTTGAAGATTATTTTTCTTAGTGATCTTAATGCTAAAACGGTCTCATCACCAACTCAGGAGTTTTAGTTCAAGAGGATGTGTGACAGTAGATCATAGGCAGTAACCACTTCCCTGCTCAAAGAAGATGACACGCAAATGCTTCAGAAGCAGTTGCAGACTGGTTTCAAGGTCATTGAAAATATCAGCCTTTAAGTAACTAAGTAGTACTTAATGTACGCAGAATAACAGCCAACTAAATGATGTGTTGCATACATAGAACTGATCTAGTTAAACTTATAGACTAGAGAGGTTATTATCATATACCATTTAGTATAAATAGTTCACTTGTAAGGGAAGCATTTTAAGTAAAGTATGCAGAATCATCCACATAAGTCCATGCCATTTAGCTCTTAAGTTGTAGAAGTCAAATTTGACGTCAGCAAGAATAACACAAATTACAAAGAGGGCGAGGATTATTACCTCATTCAACATCCTGTGCAGTTCATCTCTTGCCTCCCCTACACGGTCTCTGTCATTGCTATCAACCACAAAAATGAGACCCTGAGTGTTCTGGAAATAGTGCCTCCACAATGGACGGATCTGCCAAAGCAAACATAAATAAACTGGGTACTTTAAATACTATTCCATGAAACATAAGAAGAGAGGGAAGTTGAGGCAAGACTAATTTTGTCTAACAGAGACCATAACTTTATGCAGAGGATAAGTCTTTGGATTAAAAATTTAAAACAAAGAGTATACCTTGTCCTGACCCCCGACATCCCAAACGGTGAAGCTGATGTTCTTGTATTCAACAGTTTCCACATTGAAACCTGAAAATTATCAATTATTATTGATGGCTCATCTTAGAAGCTATGTTATCAACATCTAATTAAACTGATAACAGGCAGACAATACAAGATAAATTCTTCAGTAACACTAGGCTTTTGCTAATCAGAGCAGAGAAAATAATCATTAACCAGAATTAACACTTCCCTTTTTATTTAGTGCATTTTAAAGGAAAGTTCTGAGAATTATAAACAACACACACTACTAAACAACAATCACATTGACTAGATATTGGTTTCACTCTTACCTGTGCGAAGGCAGAGGGGGGAAGATTTGTGTTATTTCACCAGAAAATGTAGTCTTGGTCAATATTCTTAAAAATGATATTCACGAGTGATCCAAAAGGAAATAGCTGTCTGAAACACAGGTATTTCTACAATACCGATAATCTAAGCTTCTTTTAAGGAGCCTTTACATTTGCATATTTTACTATCATAAAGAGATCATCACACAAGCAGTCATCAAGAATAAAGATCACATATTTAGAAGTTCAAAATAATTATTTTGATTATAGACCACATGCCCCTGATTAGACATTGCTTTCCCTGGATCAACAGAAAGAACTGAGACAGATGAAGGATGACTAAGTCATAACAAACTAATCAATTGCAGCAAACAGTAAAAGTAGAGGGACAGTTATAGTACTAGTTCTACGCACATTTTCTGTCTCCTTATCAAAATGATAGGTTAGTCTTTCTTTGAGGCAACTTAGTAGCTCAGTTGGTTAGGTACCTAAACTTTCAGATTGTTGGTGACTGGTGAGGGTTCGATTCCCCACCTTGTAATCCCCTCCCCCCCTTTCCATTTCCCCTATCCCCATTTTCTTTTTTAAGAAGCAATAGGTTCGTCTTTTGAGTCATAATTGCAACAGAACTAGTCATACTTATACAACTTAAAACTGTAGAAATGTTATTGCCAGGCATTTTGCTGCATGTCAGTAAAGTACATACCAATAGTTGGAATGGTGGTGACAATTTCTCCCAGCTTGAGCTTGTACAATATGGTGGTCTTACCAGCTGCATCGAGTCCAACCATGAGGATGCGCATTTCCTTCTTGGCAAATAGCCGACTGAAAAGCTTGGTGAATGTCAACCCCATTTCTCTTTCTTCTTAATGATCCCTGCATACATTACAACAGTACCAAAGATGCATCAAAATGAACAGACAACCCGACATCTCTTAGAAGATGGAGAATAAAATTAACGAAATAGAACAGCCCAGTGCAAAAACACATCCCGCATTCCCCGAGGGTATGAAAAGAGTCTGTCTACCCTGATGCATGCATCACCAGTTTTACTCACTTTTTTTGATAACCATGGTGTCCAGATCACCTTGCACCTTGCGTGCACTTGACTAATTCCACGAAATGCCTACCACTCCCACCGGCAACAATTACCAGATATGAGATAATTCTATCCACCAAGGCTAGGAAAAAGGGAAAAAGTCATCTAGCGTTTTTCTTTCTTCTTGGATTTGAACTTGATCACTACGTCACATCTTGGATGCGCATGCATAGCTAATTCTAGGACTCAAACCCTATGATCTACCGGTCATATAGGTCATACAGAGACAACTTTAACTAATTCCAATTCCAATGCTCATTTTGGACATAAAATAACAAAAATAAAATAAAAAAATCTTACCAATATAGTAAAGTATTGATAACTCTGCCTACCAAAACTTAAGATCTAGATCAATAATTCACGAATCAAATCATTAAATTAGTACAATTTCTCAGAGCACGAAGCAAGTTTCATGTATCAATCTTCAGATCACATTAAAACAACAGAAATTCACAGCAAAAATCAATCAAAAGCTAAGAAAACGTAAATCTGAGATTGATAAATCGAACAAGTAGAAGATTTTACCTGAAGAACAGTTTGGCAAAAGAGGGATCTAGTGAGAGAAAGCACGAGAGGACAGAGAGAGAGAGCTTGAGAATAACGCGAAATATGGTAATATTTCGGGGAAAGGAGAGGCGATAAATAAGTAAAGGATACCAAACTGCAATTTAGTTCAATTAGAATGACGGAAATGCCCCCACGATTTGATGTTGGTGTCCGTCCAACATTCTCCATGGAAAAATTATATTTTAGTATATTGCATACATATATAAAAGTTAAAATTACTTTTTAATTTCTATACATACATAATATGAACACCTCTTGACAAATTTTCTGATTTCGCCATTGAACATTAATATATCTGGTGTAATTCATAAGTGTAGTGTAGAAAAGTCGGTGTAGGTAGGCCTTATTTCTATCTTGGGAGAAGTGGATAGTTTTTTTTTTCTCGATAAGATGTTCGGCTCACGAAAATATTTTCAATGAAAAAAGACACATTTATAAACATGAGGGGCTAATTTATAAACAAAACATGTGCTCTCAAAGACACGAGAGGGAATTGAACTATCAAGCTGAGTAACTAATGCCTACTTATGGAAATGTCATTGTTCAACTTTGTTTTTTCTCCAAATATTTCTCACCAAAGCTCTGATACCATATAAGAAATAAACACTCGAAAAATATTATTAAGACAAATAAACTATGTTATGACACTTAGCCCTATTTATACATACTACATTACAATCCTTTTCTATGAAGGAGATCCTATACAATCATATTCCTGTGCTAACGAAGCTTAAATGGAATTGAGAATTCAGATAGCCGACCCCAACTTTTGTTTGGAACTGATACACAATTTGTTGTTATAACTAACTTCTCGATCATGATGATCGTCAAGAGCACGAGGCGAAATGATGCTTATAATTTTTGCATCAGTTTCAGAGCATTGGAATATCATCATCTGGGGTAAAAAGAACTATGAGATAAGTTGGCAATCGAACTAGAATCACCTTGACTAAGCGAATACTTCTCCCAAGGCCCATGAAGCTCCATGGTGTTCTCATCAACAAATGGTGGATTAGTAGGAGCCGGCAACTCTTCTTCTTTCTCGAGGATCATCTGTAATGCCATAGACATGGATGGACGTAGTGTTTGGATCTCTTGAGTGCACAGAAGCCCCACATGCAAAACTCTCGCGACCTCATTTTTCACATTGATGGTGTTGTAGTTGTGCAACATGAGATTCGGATCGAATAGTTCCTCCACTATGCCGCGTTGATAGTAATCCCACACCTGTTAATTTCATCCAATATAAGAGTTAAGAAAAATATGCAAAAACTTCTTCAAGATTGAAAACTTTGGTAAGAAAAAAAATGGTGATGAACAATTACAATGGAAACTAAGCTTTCTGTATTTTCATCATTTATGCTCCTGTTATTTTGCCTTCCAGTAACAATTTCCATTAGAAGAACTCCAAAGCTGTAAACATCTGCTTTTTCTGTCAATTGGCCATGTGCCAAGTATTCTGGAGCCATATATCCTCTGCATATTAGACCATCTTAGTTTTCATGTTTTTGTGTACTTTTACGCAAAAAAAAGTAGAAGACGAGATGAAGAAATACTAACAATGTGCCAGCAATGGCAGTGCTTATGTGACTTATGTCTTCTTGGAATGACCTGGCCAACCCAAAATCAGCAATCTTTGCACGGAGCTTTGAGTCCAACAGGATATTGCTTGCTTTTATGTCTCTATGAATTATTCGCGTCTTTGTGTTCTCGTGTAGGTATACCAAACCTTCTGCAGTCCCTATAATTATCTTAAATCTTTTCTCCCAATTTAGATCTTTACCTTTGATAGGGTCTGTCAATTTTAAAGATAAAATCAAGATATGTGACAAAATAATTCTGATGTGGTTATGTGAAAACCGTAAGCAAAGGTGGTTACTTATATTCAACTTATTTTCACATCTATTTTTGGTTGGTGCAATGACAACATGAGTATAGCTCAAATAGAAGTGAGGTTTCATATAGCCGACCCTAGACTTGTTTGGGGCTGAAGCATAGTAGTTGTTGTTGTTGCAAAGTCTGGTTACTTACCAAATATGAAGCGATCAAGACTCTGGTTAGGGAGGAACTCGTATACCAGAAGGCTTTCCGGTCCTGAGCAGCTACATCCCAATAATCTTATCAAATTTTTGTGCTCGACGCTACTGATTATGTTAACCTCGTTATAAAAATCTGCAGCTCTGTGTTTGTTGTTGTAGAATAGCCTTTTGACAGCGATCTCTCTCCCATCTGCCAAAACACCCTGCAACAAATCGGGCTTCAGACTCTATTTAATTGCCAATACTTCTAGTATTGCATTACTGTTACGGACAATCAACAAATTCAAACAATTCAACCATTACATACCTTATAAACCGTGCCAAATCCACCTTGCCCAAGCTTGTTGGCCTCATCAAATGACCCTGTGGCTTTGTCAAGAGTCGAATACTTGAAGTTTAAGCTGATGTCATGAAGGATCTTCACTAATTTCTCAGCATCATTTGCCCCTAACAAATTCAAAATTTCCCAGGAAAAAGCACGAGTAGGCCATAACGCCTCAAGTTAATTCTTGAAAATTGTCTTCAGTACAGTGTGTGCATTTCACAAGATATATGGTCAGCCAATTCTTTTTGCTATTCTGATTTTTTCGAACCAGTTTTAGCAAAAGATGCAATATATGTTCATCAACAATATCCTAATGACTTTTATAACTAATTTTTGGCAGAAAAGGATTCACCTTTTCTCTTCTTCTGGATTTGTTTGTTCTTCCAGACACCAATACCAATGAAAGCACCTACTCCCAAAACGACAATGGAACTAACAACAACAATGACAATGACTGCAACTTTTCCTGCAATGTGGTGATTTGAAAGTTAAAAAAAAAGATCACTTATCGGCAAAATTGAGTGTTTTGTCGATAAATAACAGGCAAATCAGGACGAAAAAAGAGTAAGGATTACCTCTTGACAAGCCTCTACTGGTAGAAATAGCATTGAGAAAATTTGTATCAGAATACCTAATGAAGCATCCAGTGTACAGAGCTCTACCTTCTGACCAAGGCAAGCATCCCAGTATGGATGCAGATGCATTTTGCAAACACGCTGCGCAGGAGTTTGCACTCAGAGTCTTCCAACAATCAGCGAGAACATAAGCTGTCATGGTGGAAGACCCGGGCACTGACACTTGAGCACGAGCGTAACCATTGTTACTCGGTGCATTTGCAACTGCTTGCTGAATGGCTCGCCTAGCATTCTGCTCGAACAATGAACCCTTTGTCGTCCTGTTTCCACATACATGCCTGTCCTCTGGACCAAAATACTGGTCATAGAAGTTGTAATTGTCCGCTCGCATAAAGCAGCCATCAAGATAAATTCGCGCCTTGTTACTAGGGAAGCACTTGGGAAAAACAGTTCGCGCTTCAGAGAAACATAAGACACAGTCGGGTAATGAAAGATCACCATAGCATTGGCCAAGTCCATAGCTAGCATTTGGTCCAGTGCCTGTAGCTGCTACTCCATTTCCTCTAGTTCTCATTTGTTCACTTATAGTTTCCATTGTATTGACAAAATTTGAGACGGAAACTGTCGTTCCGTTTTCACATATGAGCTGGACTATCTGGGATCTTGGTTCAGCCACTGATGTATCTGGTAGAAGTAGGATCAACAAAATAACAAAGTGACTACATAACATTGAAGGGGTTGCTCTTTCCATTTTTGCCAAATGAGCTGTACAACATAGAAACAATGTGAGAGGATTAATTGAAGTACTATTAGAGAAGAAACTAGCTTTGTTATGAGCATTTAGAGAAGAACAAAAGAAAATGGTTTGTTTTGGACTGTGATAGTTCGGACATTGTTTTAAAGCACCTTTTTTGTGTGCACGCTTGTGTGTGTGTGAGTTTGTTTAGTTGAGTTTCTATTTTAAGCCAATACGAGTCAGTAAAACGACCGCGCTAGAACCATGATACTTGAGGGCTGCCCAACTCCTTCACCTCGGTCAACAAAACTCCTTAACCGAATCCCTGTTGATGATGAGTCATTTGGAGACTGGAGTCGGACTTGTTTTAGAAACACAATTTTGTCACTTTCAATCTTGCAAACCCTTTTGATCTTGAAAAATATGAAAATCTTTTTTAAAAAAGGGTGGGACAACTGCTAATCGTTGTCATCATTGTTGTCCACCAATATCAATTATCACAACCCCACAATCACCGTCCTCAGCCACAACTACCATCCCCTCTATCACCACTGTCCGTCATCATCCACCATCACCCATCATTTACAACCATCACCACCAACTAGCATTACCACAATAACCACCAATCATTACGGGCAACCGCCACCATCACCAATCACCGCTATTAGTCACCACCCCTATTAACTATTATTACCATCCATCACAATTATCGGTAACCACCACCATCAACCACCATTGTTAACCACTCTACCAGGCACCAGCCACCACCATCACTAGCTACTACCCACCATCACCATTAAGGATGACAAAATTAGCCCATGAAATCATAATCCGCCCATTTCAGCCCAAGGGAGCAACTAAATCTTATCTATCCTGAAAGTTGAACTAAAAGAAAATAAGAAAAAAATTTAATCATAGCACAATTCATAACGAGAAGATTAAACAATTATCAAGTCCTATTCATTTACAAAAACAAAACAATACCAGATATCATATGCTATTTTTATCTTATTTTTATATATAACACCATAGTATGTGCGTTTGAAATTTGTACAAGTAATAGGTTAAGTTGGACGAATTGGACTATGACCCATTGTTTAGCCCATCACAATAACCCATTTATTGATTCAACCCAAATTCAGCTCAAATTAAAGAGCTCACTATCAAAAGAACTTCATTTCTAAAGCTCGAACTCAATACCTCGAGGGATTACTTACCGCCTGCCACAACCATTGAATCTCAGTGAAAATAGAAAGAAGAAAAGAATACTCACAACGTCCTTCTGAACTCTGAACGGTCTGAATTCGCCGGATTTTGAGTCGGAAAAAGAGATCGCCGGTGCAAACTGATCAGCTGCTGCCGAAGTTGTAGAAGCAGAGAAAAAGGGGAAAATGAAAGGGAAATTTTATATTCATTAATGGGTCGTTTTGTGAGGAAAGTCTTTTTTTTTTTTTAACTTCCAACTTTTTTTGATTTTTTGAGCGGTGTCCGATATTTATATTGAAGGGGATTAAATTTGAATGATTTTTTGAGTTAGTGTTCAATATTTATATTGGAGTAAACTAAATTTGAATTCATACTGAAAAAAAATCATATTAGGGCGAAGAAAATATTTACTAACAAAGACGTGTACTTAATAAATAAAAAGTTCGAATTCAAAATTTCTCATTAACAATTAAAAATATTTATTACTTTACCATAATTTTTTTTTTGTGTGTGAACAAGAGAAAAGAATTGTTGAAGAATTTGATGGAAGGATTATTTGTTTGAATTTTTCAAAATAAAGACTTGGAAGTCAACAAGGGTCTTTTTCTACTTTACTTGCACTGCCCAAAGCCCAAAGGAGAAGAAAAAAGATATTCTTTAATTCTAATTTACGTGACAAAGTTTGATTTGACACGAAAATTAACAAAAAAAATAATATTTTTGTGATTTTTAATATGTTATAATTCTTTGTATGGATGTAAATTTTTTGAAGTTTGTCTTTAAAAAAGAAATACTAATATTTGTGGTACTATAAAGGTTTCTCATGCGTCCTTACTAGAGCTGTCAATATGGGCTAGCCCACTCCATCCGGGCTAACCCATACAGGCTTTGACATTTTACGGGTCAGGCCGGGCTAGCCCATTTTTGGTGTGGGCCAGAAAACGGTCGGCCCAGCCCACAAGTACATGGGCTACAGGCTTGCCGGGCCAGCCCACTTTTTTAAAAATGATATATTTTTTATAATTATTAAAATAAATTATAAATTATAATTTAAAAATATTATCATAAATATCGACAAAACAATATTACATGGTGTTAATGTTACTACTTGTTAATCAAATCCACAAATAAAATTATCTTTATAATATTT